>PVKE010007932.1:0-41431 GCA_004027555.1 Craseonycteris thonglongyai
GGGGGGGGGGGGGGGGGGGGGGGGGGGGGACCCCGCATCATCGCAGGCATGACAATCTAACAATGCAAAGAGAGCGCCTTTCTGTTTAGGGACAAAGGCTTCCACGTTAAGGACTTTATCCTAAGGGTGCGGCATTCACGCTTTGCACGTGTCACCCTCGGAAGGTCGGACTCCAGCAGCTTGTTTGGGAGGCGGGGTGACTGGGTGAGCGGGGTAGGGCCCCTGGGCTGTGGGGACAGTTGTGCTGGGTGTCGCCTGTCACAGGGTGGCTGCTCCCCTGGGACTGTGTAATTTATGTGGGGTGGCATTTTAGTGACTCACTGCTAACACTGCTTTTCCAGCCTGAATCTAACTGTGCCCCAGATGAGCCCTGAAATGTCCACTGCTTTGCAGCGTGTCACTGCGGTGCCAGCGGACCCCCTGCAGGGGGTGGAACGCCACCACCTGTACACCTGACAGGCCCCAGACCGCGCTGTGACCCGGCCACCGGCTCCAGCATCGCGCCCCCACTCAGCCAGCCCACCCGCACTTACTCGCGTGGCCAGGCGACCACAGTCGGGTGGGGCCCTGCCCACGCGCGCTGCAGCCGGGAGCCACGTGCTGAGCTCACGCACTGACGCCCTTTGTCTCCCACGAGGCCCTGCCCACGTGCGCTGTGGGCCGAGTGGCCGGGAGCCACGCGCTGAGCTCACGCACTGACGCCCTGTCTCTCCCACGAGGCCCTGCCCACGTGCGCTGTGGGCCGAGTGGCCGGGAGCCACGCGCTGAGCTCACGCACTGACGCCCTGTCTCTCCCACAAGGCCCTGCCCACGTGCGCTGTGGGCCAGTGGCCGGGAGCCACGCGCTGAGCTCACGCACTGACGCCGTCTCTCACACGGGCCCCGCCCACGTGTGCTATGGGCCGAGTAGCCAGGCGCCACGTGCTGAGCTCACCCACTGACGCCCTGTCCTCACCCTCTGGGGGGGCAAGGTGCCCCATCACTGGCAGCCTCCATATCTGAGGGGCACCTAGTTCCTTGTGGCCAAAGGAGCCCATGAGCATTCATGTGTACATGCATGCGTGCATGCATGTGCATGTGTGCATGCAGGTGTCTCTGCACAGTATGTGTGCACTCATGTGCGACTGTGCATGTGGGTGTACATGCATATGCATGCAGGTGTCTGCATGTAGCACATGTGTGCCACGTGTACATGTGTGCATGTGTGTGCACGTATGGTTGTGCACTGTGGGCATGCTGCGCACGTGTGCGTGTGTACTGTGTACGCTTGTGCATACATGCATGCACGTGTGTTCACATATGCGCACATGTACAAAGCCTACATAGGGCTTAAGTTAGAAATAAGATTCATATAAAAAAACACGTGTAGTTAGAAAGCAACTCGATGGCACTGTGTGCGCTCCCTCCCACCGTCTGACCATGTAGAACGGCCGCCCTTGGACTCTGCTGCCTCTGGCCCATTCTGCCCGGGCTGGAAGCTGCACTCTTCCTGGCTTCCTCAGTTCTGGATGACAGCTTTGGGTGAGACTGGCCGTTCTAGGATATTTTAGAGGCAGCAGGATCCGTTTGCACACTAAACAGGCACAGGGAGTCCTGGTGGGGACCAGCACCGGGGCTGGGAGCCTTTGCCCTCAGCCACCTCGCTGCAGTTCTGGGGGATGTCTGGGCCCTGGGACAGGCCCGCGTGTGCTGCGCTGTCCCCGTGAGGTCTGGGAAGCACTAGAAAGCCCAGCAGCAGGATCTCCGGCTTCTGGCATTTTCCAGAAACAGGGAGGGTGAGTGCACCCTGGCCGCGGACAAGGAGGCAGCGGCACCAACAGGGACCCTGTGGCCCGAGGGGCGGCTGCGGCCACGGCTGACGTCAGACACTGCGGGGGTAGGCGAGGGCCGTGGGGCCTCATGGGAAGCAGGGGCCACAGGGACGCCTGTCACCGGCCTGTCACCTGCCTGAGCCTCACCCGGGGCTGCTGGTGACCGGCCTACGCCCAGCGGGCTCCAGGCCCCCCCAGGCACGGGGCTTACCTTCCGGAGCAGAACGCCCCCCTGGGCTGACCTGGGGCCACCTCTCCTCAGTGACAACACGCTAAACCTCAACTCTCCTCCTGGGGGCACATATTTAACTGCACATCACGAACGCCCCACGGGGGCAGTGACCTCTGCCGCGGGGGGGAGGGGCGTGCCCGCCGCACAGGATTACGGGGCCTCCAGTCCTCAGGGAGTGCTCAGCAGGGGGACACACGTCACCCCGGGCCCTGGGCCAGGCTGGGCTCCAGGCCTTCCCGGCATGGGGGTGTGATGGGGCGTGGAGCGGAGGAGCCCCTCCCTGATGTGGGAACCGGGCGCCCCGCAGGCGGAATGCTGAGCTCCCGGGGCTGCTCAGGAAGCAGCCATCGGAGGGGAGCTGATTTTCAGGGTTTTCACTGTTACGAGCGGAATAGGACGGGAGGCCGCCATCCAACCCAGTCGAGCGCATCACCGATGATTTGGCCGCTCGTGTTCCCGCCAGAAAAGGGGGCATGTGGGATGAAAAAGGAGGTGGCCGCGGGGTCCCCTAGGGACAAAGCCTCCGCCAGACCCCAGCCAGCCAGGCGCTGAGAAGCCAGGGGTGTGGATGCATCTTTAAGGAAACGCCAACCTGCGTCAGGCCAGCCTGTGGTCAGGCGGACGAGAGACCCCCGTGCCCGCAGGAGCTCGGCTCGGGGCCCCTCCCAGGACAGGGAGATGTGAGACCCCCGTGTCTGCAGGAGCTCGGCTCGGGGCCCCTCCGCAGACAAGCCCGGCCACCAGGGAGGGGCGGGCAGGTGCAGAGCTGGGACCCTGGCCCGGCCTATCAGCCTCTCCCGAGAAGCAGCCCGTGGGCACCGCATGCTGAGGGGAAGGGTCCTCGGGAGGGGCCGGTGGGTGGTGCAGCCGCCTCCAACAGGACAGGGCCCGGCCTTACCTGTGAGGGACCGGCCCCTGCGCGGTCCCGCTGTGCATGGGGCACCGGCGCTCGGTGAGCTCGCGGGGCGAGTGGGGCGCGTGGGGAGGCCCCCTGCCCGGACCTCAGAGCGCACGCACGTCAAGCGACGCGCAGGACACCTACCTGCAGGGCTGCTGAGCCCACGGGGTCCCGGACGAAGCCCCTGCATTGGGCACGTGCTGCGTGCCGCCCCGCCCCCACGCGTGAGGCCCCGCCCACATCCCGAGATGCAGCGGCCCCTGCACGGCTCCGCCGGTTACCCCGCCCCGGCGCCCACGCGTGTGGGTGGTGCACGACCAGCTCCTCCGCTGCGGGTGCCGGGGTCCCGGGGCGGCCCTTCCGGCCACGCGCCGCGTCAGACACGACACCGGGCCCGGGGCGCAGCGCATGCGGCCGTGGACATGTCAGCCGAAGCCCCAGACAGGCCCGGGGAGCCGGGGAGACGCAGGGCGCCCGCCTGCCCGGCCCGGAACCGGCCCGTTACCTGCGTCCGGAGCTTGATCATGTCCGCCTCCATCTGCGAGTTGGACTCGTTCAGCTCTTTGATCTCCTCGTCCAGCTGCTTGATCTCCTCGTCGTTCTCTATGCCTGCAATGGGGGGGGGGCGTCAGGGCCCGGGTCAGGACATAGAACCGAGCCAGGACACGGAACCGGCCCACCTGCGATCGAGCCAGGACACGGAACCGGCCCACCGGTGACCGGGCCGGGACACGGAACCGGCCCGCCTGAGACTGAGCCAGGACACAGAACCGGCCCACCTGTGACCGGGCCGGGACACCGAACCGGCCAGCATGCTATGGGGAGGGCACGTCAGGATACAGCACCGGCCCACCTGCGACCGGGCCGGGACACCGAACCGGCCAGCATGCTATGGGGAGGGCACGTCAGGATACAGCACCGGCCCGCCTGCGACCGGGCCGGGACATGGAACTGGCCCGCCTGCTATGGGGAGGGCATATCAGGGTACAGCACCGGCCAGCCTGCGATTGGGCCAGGACACAAAACCGGCCCGCCTGCAATTGGGTCAGGACATGGCACCAGCCAGCCTGCAATCAGGCCAGGACACGGAACCGGCCCGCCTGCGACCGGGCCAGGACATGGAACCGGCCCGCCTGCGACCGGGCCAGGACACAGAACTGGCCCGCCTGCGACCGGGCCGGGACACGGAACTGGCCCGCCTGCGATCGGGCCGGGACACGGAACCGGACAGCCTGCTATGGGGAGGGCATGTCAGGATACAGCACCAGCCAGCCTGCAATCGGGTCAGGACACGGCACCGGGTAGCGCAGAGACCCGGATAACCTGTGATCACGTCAGGATGTGGAACTGGCCAGCGCATCGGCTGCTGAGTGTGACTTGGGCCGCGTGGGGGGTGACCACGTGGGGTGCCCCTGGGTGGGGGTGGCATTACCGTTGCTGGCCCGCTGCCGGATGGTCAGCATCTGCTCTCCTGACAGCTTTGCCTTCTTCATGGCTGACGTGGCTCGCGGGCAGCCCGACAAGCTGGGGACAGGGAGACATGAACAGGGTGTCAGTCACAGGCTCAGCGTCCTGCAGAGAAAATGGTCGTGAGCCAGGCGGTCACTTTGTGAGGCTGCGTGTGGGCAAAGGGCCACGTGCAAACAGGAGAGAGCGGGCCGCCGTCCACACGTGACGGGCGGTGTGTCCGTCTGTGGGCTCAGGGACACGTGTGAACACGAGGGCGCAGGGGTGCAGGCGGCCGGCCGGCCGCAGGGCCCGGAGGGTGATGTGTCCACCACCTGCCTCAGGTCTGCGTGGTTTTCATGGCAAGACTGTCTCCCTTTAAGAACATCCAGTGTGCAAAGTGTCCAACTTACAAGGGGTTGAATTTAAACTGAATTTCAAACAACCAAAGTGCAGAGAGCACCCTTGCCAGCTCCCCACCCAGATGCCCCCCACGCAGGCCGGCTCCTCCGGAGTGTTTTGGGGTCACCCGGGCGTGAGCACAGCGTCTCCTCATTACTAAACCTCAACGCCCTTGACGAGTCGTGTCCGAAGCTGGACGGCTGGATTTTAATCGTCTGTCAGCTGCTTGTCCCACCCGGTCCCGCACGCTGTGCACGTGAGCTGGGTGACGGGGTGACAGCTGCCTTCAGAGGCCACTCCTGTCCCTCGTTCCTCATGCTGCACATGCTGACAACGCTGTGCGTCCTGAGCACAGCCCGGGAGCCCCAGCCAGCCGCCCCGAGGCTCACCGCACCCCACCCCTCCCCTCCCCCCACTCCTACCTGTACCCCTCCCTCACCCCCCGTACCCCGCACCCCGGCTGCGGTCTGGAGCGTCCTCACGGGAGGACCGGGCTGCACACCACACAGGGGATGGAAACTGGGTCTGTACACTAGCTCGTGTGTGTCGTGTGTGTCGCGCCCCCGCGCACAGCACGGTGACGGCCTGTGCGGGTCTGTCTGCGTCCACAGGCCGACGACGCAGTGAGAGGCCGGGGCCCCTTAACGCGACCCACGCGCGAGGCTTTCTGACCTCAGACTCGCTTCCTAATGTTTCCCCACGGAGGCCACAGTGTGGCTGTTTGGGGGGGAAGACGCCCTCGTGCAGCCGCTGTGCTCACAGCTGCGCACAGCGAGGCCCGGCGGCCGTCCTGGCTGTGCCGGTGACACGCTGTCTGGTCCTGCATCAGACACGGGACCCGGAACTGCCCCAGGGCCTTTGCTAATGGCACTTCTAGGCTCCTGGAGGAGACGGCAGCGGGGTTGCAGCCCCGGGGGTGCCCCCAGCCCCGCCTTCTTCCCACGGCCCCCATGAAGCGCCCGGAAGCGGAGGCTGGGGGTCCCCGCGGTGGGCACAGGCGGGGCGCGGGCACAGGCAGTGGTGGTGGCAGGAGCAGCCATCTCCTGAGGGGCTGAGGCTGGGACAAGCCTCATGGGTGTTTTCTGAGCTAACTTGTCCCTCAGACCTGCCCCTCCCCCGGCTCCTGTCACCACAGTGACCTGTGACTGTCCTGGCGCAGGGACGCCCCCCTGGCTCATCCTCGGTGTGGCCAACCCCCCGGAGAATGTGGCTTCTCTGAGCTGCGCGCACAGGCCGGAGGCGTCGGGTCCCAGCTGCCCGGGGGGCCGGCGGTCCCTCTGCGGAGCCCATTCCCCTGGGATTCTGCAGACGTGCCACCTGTGCCCGTCCCCGTTGGTGGCTGTGTGCGCCCGGCCGCACCCCGCCCAACTGCTCTCTGGGCACCTCCTGAGTGTGTCACAGCAGGAGCACTTCGTGCGCCCCTGGCCGTGGCCCCAGCCGGCAGCGGCCCTTGCCCTGGGGTGGCAGACTCGCTTCGCCCGGCCTGGTTGGCATCCTGAGTCCACCCCCAGCCCGTTTCCTCTGCGCGGGGCCGCTGCCTCTGAGGCCTGTGCTCCAGGCCGGCAGCCTCGGCTCTGGCAAGGCGCCCGCAGCCCCAGGAGTGCGCGCACCGGGGCCGCTCCTGCCCCCAAATCCAGGGGCCAGAATCCGGCTGCGCAGCTGTGCGCGGGTGGGAAGCAACGCAGAGGAATATGCGGGAACGCAAAGGCCAGGAGGAAAGGGGCCCCCGGGGCTCCACGGGCAACTCCACGGAGGTCCCCGAACCTAACTGCACAGCAACCATCTGGAAGCTGCAAAACACAGACTCCTTGACCCGCGCTCAGGGTCACCAACGAATTTGAGTCTCTTAGTTCCCAGTTAACGAAGCTGCCAGCGGGCTGACGCATAAGGGCGTCATTTCAGGCATGAGGCTGCGGCTGCAGCTGGGGACTCAATTAGGAGACAAAGGCAGGCCCTCAGGACGGTGCGTTCTGCGCAAACAGGCGCGCACTCGGCCGCATTCCGATGCGGTGACCGCATCTCCGGGGTCAAATCTGGAGGCCAGTTGCTGCGGGCCTGGCCACACCCCCGCGGGTGGCGGGGCAGAGGCGCGGGCCTCCAGGGTCCCAGCTGGGCCAGGGTCCCAGGGAAAAGGCCGCAGGAGTGTCCTGGAGGGGAGCTGACTCCGGGTGGTCGTGTGCGGGGGGGCCCCACGGCTGGTCTGCAAACGTGTCTAATTACAGCCAGCTGGCTCCGGGCACGGTGGGCCCGGGAAGGCCCCAGAACCGTAGTTCTGGTGGCTCCGGTCTGGGCAGCAAACAGTTAAGGCCCCTGCACCGGCCCGCCCGCGGGCCCCAGACGTCTGGCAGTGGCGCCAGCGCCCGCATTCCAGGCAGGGCTCCAGGCGAACAGGAGTGGGGAGGCCCCCGGCTTTTATCAGGACTTGGCTGGAAAGGGACTTCCTTCGGGGGAACATCACCGCTGAAAATAGCTAATAAGGAAAGAGCGGTGTGACGGCCACTTGCCGTGTTGTGCAGGAAGCTGCTTCCTGCCCAGGGCGGCCGGGAAATGACAGGATTTAGGGGCACGGGACCCGACGAGGCCTCGTGAAAGGGCCGCTGTGCGGCTCAGGTCTCCTCCCCGGCGCTGCACAGCCAGCTGCAGCCTCCTCTCCGCCACGGTCTCTGAAGTCATGACGCTGGAACCCGGGGCTCATGATTTGGTTCAGCTTAGTTTTAAATCCTAGCTCTGGAAGTCCCGGCCTCCCCCACCCAGCCAGCAGCCACACCGGCCCTGGCCCGACTAATGGTCACACAGTGGGACCTCCTGAGCTGTAGGGGGACCCACCCCTGGCTGCTGTCCTGTGACACCAGAGCGAACACTCAGGAAAAGGCCTGAGCTGCCCTCGAGGCTGGAGAAGAAATCCGTTACCAGCCAGCCACAGGCACGACCCGAACCCCTGCCCCCTGGTGTCCTGTGCATTTGCCCTGTCGAATGTGTCACCCAGACGCCAGCGGGTGCCGGGCCTTGGCGTGCCCGCTCCCCCCGTGCGCCCGGCGTGGCGACATCTCCTTAAGGGAACCTCTGTGTCCTTGGCTGCAGCCCCCGTTGGCGTCCCGCGGGGTTGCTGAGCGCAGGCAGACGTGTCCCCTGAGCTCAGAAACAGCGCGATTCTTACGGTGCCCCGAGCTGTTTCAGCACCGCCGTCCCGGACCGTGATGCGCTCCGTGCACACGCAGCGCACGCTTACCGCGCTCACAGCTCCACCCGGTCCCGGGCGCGGACGGGGTGGGCTCGTTGGGTGCCCCCCGGGGAGGCGGCTAGTAGTCGTGTTGCTTTTGGGCTGTGCCCACAGGGGCTGCCGAGCCCGCGCGCGCAGTGCAGGGTGGGGTGGCACACAGGGTACCCCGCCCGGCCGGGCACGGCGTGGGGTGTCGGAACCTGCGGGCTCAGACCTGCGGCCTGAGCTGGCTGCTCACGTTTACACCTGCAGCAGCGGAGGCCAGCAGCCTTGTTAGCAGGCCAGCCTGTGCCCTGGGGACAGCGGCGGCCGGGTGGGCGCGGGGAGTCCCGGGAACAGCTGCGGCCTCCCGCCTCCCGCCTCCCCGGGCCCTCGGGGATTCGCAGTTGAGACAGATGCTGGAGCGGAGCTCTCCCTCCCACGTGCTGGGTCAGATGCTCCAAGGGGACGATGAAGACAGGAGCTGGACCCCGTTCAGGCCTGCACGGGGCCTGCCCCCTGCCCCTGGCGCCTCACCCGGGGCCCAGCGGGGAGCCGGCCTCCAGGGGGCTGTGGATGCGTCCCCCGAAGGCTCTGGCGGAGCATGGAGCCCAGGCCGGCTGCAAGAGGGGCGCCGGGCCACGTGCGTCCCCGCAGGAAGGGGCAGAACTCTTTCCGCAGCAAGACCCCGTGTGTCCCTTCCGCCTGGGAGGCGCAGCCCCGTGGAGAGTGGCGCATCCTGGGCTGCCTGCCTGGCCTCCTCCGGCAACAAACCGCCCCTGGGGCTGGAGAGCAGGGCGGGGGCTGCAGGGGCTGCAGGGGCTGCAGGGGAGGCGGGCGGCACCCCTCGTGAGCCCCAGTAGGATCTACGGGTTCCGGGAGTGAGATGGGGGCCGGCCAGTTTCCCGGGAGCAGAAGTCCAGCGAGAACCCAGACCCAGCCTCGGCCGGGCGCTGACGAAGCCGCTCTCCACGTGCTATGGGGCCCCCTCTCCATCCATGGGGGCCCCCTCCATGTGCTATGGGGCCCCCTCCATCCGTGGGGGCCCCTCTCCATCCGTGGGGGCCCCCTCTCCATCCGTGGGGGCCCCTCTCCATCCGTGGGGGCCCCTCTCCATCCGTGGGGGGCCCCTGTCCATCCGTGGGGGCCCCTCTCCATCCGTGGGGGCCCCCTCTCCATCCGTGGGGGCCCCTCTCCATCCGTGGGGGGCCCCTGTCCATCCGTGGGGGCCCCTCTCCATCCGTGGGGGGCCCCTGTCCATCCGTGGGGGCCCCTCTCCATCCGTGGGGGCCCCCTCTCCATCCGTGGGGGCCCCTCTCCATCCGTGGGGGGCCCCTGTCCATCCGTGGGGGCCCCTCTCCATCCGTGGGGGCCCCCTCTCCACCCGTGGGGGCCCCTGTCCATCCGTGGGGGCCCCTCTCCATCCGTGGGGGGCCCCCTCCATGTGCTATGGGGGCCCCTCTCCATCCGTGGGGGGCCCTCCATGTGCTGGGGCGGGACCACCACCCTCTCCGGCCTCGTGCCGGGCAGACCGCAGAGAAGGCCGAGCAGAGACCTTTGCTCTTGCGCCGCGAGGCCAGCCCTGCTGTGTCCAAAACGCTTCCGGGCAGAGCACGGCCGCCCGCCCCGGGGGACCCCGGGCCCCGCGCCCCAGGCCCCTCGGGGGGCCGGTCATCGGCCAGCGCAGAAGCGGGACGAGGGGGCTGAGAGGCGGGGAGAGAGGCCGGCAGCGCCTGGGGGAGCGTCCCCGCGGCAGCCCCCGGCCGGGCGTCGCCTTCAGCGTGGGCCGCCGGTCCCGGAACGCGCTGCTGCCCGCCCCGCCGCCCTGGCGTCTGGATCCGTCGTCTGCGAAGAGCTTGAGCACAAACAGCCGCCACCGGGGGCCAGCGGGCGTGGGCGTGGCCGCGCGGGCCGAGACCCCGCCCCGAGAATGCTGTGCGGCCCCCGGACGCGGGGCTCCCGCGCTGGGCCCAGCAGGTGTGCAGGCGGCTGAGCCGCGGGTGGCCGTGGACGGCACCCACCGCACACATCCTTCCTGGAGCGCCCCGGGGCAGTGACCTGCCCTCTCCGGTGCGTCTCCTCTCCTTAGGACGGGGGTCTGCACGGGCCGCAGGGGCTGTGGCTGGCGGCGCATGCGTGCGCTTGTCGGGTCCAGGGCAGCGCCACATCAAGGTTTTCTTGCCTCGTGGCTGGGCTCGCAAAGACTACACTCCCCAGCATGCCCCGGGGGCCTGCATTTCCCAGCACCCCTTGCACCAGCTGATGCTGCAGAACCGCGCTCCAGCTACGGGATGCAACGGCAGGCAAGTGCTCCCCCGTCTCCCTCCTGGGTCCTCCGTGTCCTTCTGGCGCCTGGCAGTGGTATGAAGACACCCTTCACGTGCTGAAGGTGGCAGAACGCGTCCCTCCCGCCCCGCCCCCGCCTCCGTGACCACGAAGCTTCTGCTCTGTTGCAGGTTGGGGTCCGTGTATTCCTGCTGTCGGGCTCCCCGAGCTAAAGCTCCCATCAAACGGGAGCACCGGCCACGGAAAAGCCGCACGGCGGGTCCTCAGCGGGCGGCTCATTCTCGTGCAGTGCTCGTGGGAAGCGCTGAGCGACCTACACGCGGAAAAAGGCCACGTCCTCCTTGTCACGGACGGAGGCGCTGAAAACGAGTAAATCAGGCCACATGGGCCGGGGGGCGGGCTTAAGGGTGTCCAGGCGGCCACTTTAAGAAAGGTCATGTGGTTAAGCCCTGTGAAAGGTTGTATAACGTCCAAAACTGTCCGTTCTTCAGGGTTAGCATAAGTGGACTTTAATCGTGGAGACGCGTGGATCCTGCGGACGGCGGGGTGAGCGGTGCAGCCAGCGTACTTGTGCACAAGGACGGCTCCGGAGCGAGCCCCGCCCCTCCCCCTGCAGCCCCATGATGCCCTGCGCCCTGCCAGCCCCATGATGCCCTGCGCCCTGCCAGCCCCGGCTAGCCCCTCCTTCCTGTCAACCCCATGATGCCCTGCGCGCTGCCAGCCCCGACCACCCACTCCCTCCTGTCAACCCCATGATGCCCTGTGCCCTGCCAGCCCCATGATGCTCTGCGTCCTGCCAGCCCCAATGATGCCCTGCGCGCTGCCAGCCCCGACCACCCTCTCCCTCCTGTCAACCCCATGATGCCCTGCGCCCTGCCAGTCCCACGCTTGCTGCGCAATGCAGCTCAGTAAACCAGCCAGCAAGGGCCGTGCGGTTGGCGCTCGGACCCGGACCCGGACCCGGACCCGGGAGCCATCGACCCCCGACCCCTGCGCCCTTCCTCACACAGGACCTTCACAGAGTGTCTGCAACCAGAGTGCTTGCGTCTCACCAGAGAAACGCAACTTGCTTGTGTTTGTGTTAACGACACACAGGCACCCTTTTCAGGTGTCATGTAGCAGGGCTTTAAAATTAAAAAGAAAACATTATATCTACATGGTGATAGCCACAGACTGGAAGCAGGAACTCAGGAGAGCCTCCTGCCACTACCTGTCAGAATGCAGAGGCTGCGTTTTGTGTCTGGGACTCTGTCCTGAAGACGTGTTTGCAGTGGGAGGTCTGTCACCGTCCCTGCAACACACCCATCAGGAGGGACCCGTGTGGCAGTCTGCCCGCCGGAGGCCTCTCACTGGGGAGGTGGCTGCAGCTCCCAGGACCCTGCTGCCCCTGCCCAGGTCTGGGGGGGGGCCTTCGGGGGAGGGGAATGGCCCCATCCCATGCACACACCTGAGACTGTGACCTCTTTGCATTTGGTGCAGGGCTGGGGACGGATGCTGCGTGTGCTCTGGGCCATGGACGTATGGTGAGCCTGTCTCTGCTCAAAGGTTCTTTCTGGGAGGAGCCCAGGCCGTGGGGACCCACTGAGGGGTAAGGACAGTGCAGAGCCGTCTGTGTGTCTCTTTAGGGCCCGTCTACCCCGCTAACACCGTCTGAATTTTCTGCCTGGGCAGGAAGAATTCCTTTCATAATGAAAAGAAAACCTTCCTTGAAGAACGTTCAGCTCACTGCCCCATATCCCTGAACACGCACAACTGACCTCTGATCTGTCCAAGCGACGGCCTGTAGGGAGTGGCAGGCGTTCGACTCAGCAGAACAGGCCTCTGCTTCTACCAGAACCTAACTGTACATGTTTCCTCTTCACATAAGCAAATAAACAGTAACGGCCGACTGGCTTCTCTGGAAGTTTCCAGATACAGCCGGCCCAGGCATTCGACAGGAGGCCCTGAGCCAGATACCACCCTGTCCCTGTGAGAGGGATCTGCCTGGAACAGTCGCCCCAGTGAGTAACAGTAACTCTGTGGACACTTGCACGGGGCACAGGCCCCGCTGTGGGTGCCGGTCAGACGCTGGACCCCACCTCCCGAAACACAGCTGCTACGGAACGAGGGTGTGTTTCACACACACCCCAGGCCCCTGTCCTTCCCCCGGGAACGCTGTTAGTGGGAGCCCAGGCCTCCGGGGGCGTGGGGGTGGGGTGCAGACACCCCACTCCTGCAGGTGCGCTCACCTGCGGTGCGTGAGGAAGCTGCCGCTGACGTGTCCTGAGCCATCGCATCCGGGAGTGGGACACGACATGCCCTCTGTCTTGACCGACTTCCAGGAGAACTGGGAGCCATTGAGGTACCCGTCCTTTTGTCGCTTGGCTGCCAAGGGGCACCCGGACGCGCTGCGGTGGGAGGCGTACTTCCCGGTGATGTGGCCCTGGCCGTCGCATCCGGGGACGGGACACCTGGCGGCAGGCAGATGAGATGCACGTTATTGTCTCGCCATGACTACCCTGGTGGCTGCTAGCACAGAGTCAAAGTGACCTGACGTGAAGGAAACACATGCTCCACTCAAGCAAAAGAAGATGACGGGAAAAAATCCACCAGCCAGGGCCACCTGGTGGGCGATGGGGCATTTCCCTCTCGGGACCGACCCACAGCCCCCGGGGAGGCTTCTCTGGACAAAGTCTGGGCTTTGTGAGGACCGCTGGGTCCCAGCTCAGGAAAAAGAGCTGGTTTGTCGTCGGCGAGATTCGAGCGTCTGTTCAAAGACACCACGTTTGGACAGAGACACAGCTTCTATGGTGGAAGTAGGCAAAGACAACGGGAAATTGCAAGGTTATGTGCAGAAAGGCTATTTTATAAACCTGTGTTTTCTCAAGAGCTATAAACCATTGATTTGCTTGGCCATGTTCTCCGGAGGTAATAAAATATCCTTGCAGCCGGACAGGATTTTAAGCAGGAGAGTGAGTATTTAATTAAGGCTCCGGGAATATTGTGGGTGCAGAGTACACTGTCAACAAATTTTGGGGGAATGAATGGAAAAGTCATTGGCTGGAGCCAAAGTTCAACAATAGGCTGATCAGTGCTTCAGGAAAAGGCCCGAGGACACACAGCCAGGGCCACAAACAGCCACAAACAGCCACAAGCAGCCGGCAGCCTCGGGTGGGGGAGGGCCGGTTCTCGGGGCTGCCTGAGTTGGTTCCTAAACCGTGAAGTTTACATTCTACAGAATTTGTGTTACCTATCTGCTTCAATACGTTTTAATTCATTTAAATACTTTTTATTGTAACTCATTTTTATTTGGCTTTAATCAAAAATTTTCTCCAAAGACAATGAGCGAGATTTAAATTTTGGGGAGACGGCTGGGTTTATCTGATGGGAGTTGGCTCAGGGCAAACGCCTGGGGGGCGGGGGTGGGGGCGCTGGCATCTGGCCCGCGGGCTGGAGTCCCCGGGCGAGCTGGGCTGGCTCTGCAGACCCGCCTTAGACTGAGCACAGCTAAGCGACTTTCATAAGCAGAAGGTCAGCAAAATGGTCGTGTCTGATATTGTGTCTTATTCCTGCCCGTACTTTCAGGGATCTGCCTTTCCCAGTAAATTAAAATGCTTTTCCACCAGGGGCAGATCAGACAGAGAGGTGTTGGCATGCACCACGTGGTTTGCTTTGGCTTTAAATGAGCTGAACTTGCAGTTGACATCTCAAGGATGCCAGGTGTGTTCCTCTCCCCACTCCGAAGTGGGGCCGCTACGGCCCCGCCCACAACCCGGCCCGCGGCCCCGCCCACAACCCGGCCCGCAGCCCTCTGCCTGCACCTGATGGGCTCCTGGTCCTCCTTGTCCTCCTTGCTCTGTGCTATCCTGATGCCACTTTTCTTTGCTCTCGGGCAACCTGAAAGGCTGAGGAGGAAAGTGGTTTCAGAAGGCCGCCCACACCTGGCGTGGAAACACAATCTGGGAGGAGCGTGGTGTGTGTGTGTGCATGTGTGCGTGCATGAGAGGGTCGTGTGTGCGTATGTGTTTGTGTGCACGCGTGCACGTGTGTGCACGGCCGCAGCGCATCCCTGGGGCCTGGCGGCCCCTCGGCACCGCAGTCCTCGTAAACCCACAGCCGTGGGGACTCGCCCTCCCCGCGGGCAGCATTTCAATGCTTGGCCTGGTGGCCCCACGTCACTGTCTTCTTGCTGAAACCAGAGAACGTGTCCAACCCCCACCCGAGTGCTGGAACCCCAGGAAAAGCGCAACGAAGCCCCGGCCAACACTTAAAAACTCACTTTCTGCTTCAAACCTGGGACTGAAAGCCACCGCTCACTGCCGGCGTCAGCTGGGCTCCCCGGCAGGCCCGCCCCCCAAGAACTGTGGGGCTGCTTGGAGGAGGCAGGGGGCCCCGAGTGGGAGGAGCCGGGGCGCTCCGCAGGGATCTGCGACGCTTGAGCCCCCACCCCCCTGGTCTCCACGGTGATTCCTCCTTTAGGGCCGCGTGGGACCCAACAAAGTCACTCGGTCGTGTTTTCCTTGCAGTCTGAGCGGCGCAGACACACTCGTGGGAGGACCTCCGGTGGGCGGACATGGGGCCCTGCTCACGCGTGGGGACGGTCCTCAGGAATCTCCACGCGAACGGGTCGGAACTCGCTTTCACCCACTTGCTGGGGGCGCCGCTGGGTCCCAGCAGCCCGGGAAGCTCCGAGGCCTGTGCGCGGCCCTTGCTGCCTCCGCGCCCACGGGCCCCGCGCGGGTCCATCCTCCGCTGCTTCCGCCCCCTGCTCTGAACCGCCTCCGGGACGTCGCTGTCACCTCCCAGGCAGGGGCGCGGGGCTCTCATCTCCCAGCCAGCCCTGCCGCCGATTCCGCTGCAGACCTCGCTCAGCCCCGGTGCAACGAGCCTGGCCAGACGCCGAAAGCCCCGGCCGCGCGCCCACGCCCGTGAGCCCCACGCGCGCGCCCGGTGCCGCGTGACGGTGCTGCCTGCGCTCGGCCTGGGCCCCTCCTCACGACTCCTGGGGACCGCGCGCCTCGGGCGCCCCGATCCTCGCCCGCGCGCCCGCACCCACGGCTGTATTTCCGCCCCGGCCTCGCTCGGATTCGCTCTGACTCGACGCCGGGCGCATCCTGACCATCGTCGTCGTTCGGCGTCTGGCACCAAAACGCGGTGGCCCGCGGCTGTCCGCTAAACGGACCAGGTGTCTAGGATTCTGGGCGGACGTCTCCTCACACGGGCTCCGTGCCACGCCGTCCGGTGTCCGCGCCCACGCCGGGCGCACGCGCGCCTCCGTCGGACACTTCCTGGAGTTCCCGCCTCCTCGCGCGGGGGCGGGGCGGCGCATGCGCGCTCCGGGCCGCAAGTGGGCGTGGCCCGGCCTCGCGCCCTCCCCCTGGGGGCGGAGGGAACACGGCGTCGCGGCTGCGCGCACACGTGCTGCGTAAGGGCCCACGTCTCGGCCGGGAGGGGCCGCCTCCGCCCTCGCGCCTGGTCACGTGCCCACCTCTTGGCAGGAAAGGTGGGGGCGGGGCGGCGCATGCGCGCTGCGGGCTGCAAGTGGGCGTGGCCCGGCCTCGCGCCCTCCCCCCGGGGCGGAGGGAACACGGCGTCGCGGCCGCGCTGGCTGAGCGCGCACGTGCTGCGTGAGGTCCCACATCCGGGCCGTGAGGGGGCTCCTCCTCCCGCGCGCCTGGTCACGTGCCCACCTCTCGGCAGGAAAGGCGGGACCGGGGCGGCGCATGCGCGCTCCGGGCCGGAAGTGGGCGTGGCCCGGCCTCGCGCCCTCCCCCCGGGGCGGAGGGAACGCGGCATCGCGGCCGCGCGCACACGTGCTGCGTGAGGGCCCACGTCCCGGCCGGGAGGGGCTCCTCCTCCCGCGCGCCTGGTCACGTGCCCACCGCTCAGCAGGAAAGGCGGGGGCGGGGCGGCGCATGCGCGCTCCGGGCCGGAAGTGGGCGTGGCCCGGCCTCGCGCCCTCCCCCAGGGGCGGAGGGAACGCGGCATCGCGGCCGCGCGCACACGTGCTGCGTGAGGGCCCACGTCCCGGCCGGGAGGGGCTCCTCCTCCCGCGCGCCTGGTCACGTGCCCACCGCTCAGCAGGAAAGGCGGGGGCGGGGCGGCGCATGCGCGCTCCGGGCCGGAAGTGGGCGTGGCCCGGCCTCGCGCCCTCCCCCAGGGGGCGTAGGGAACACGGCGTCGCGGCTGCGCGCACACGTGCTGCGTAAGGTCCCACGTCCCGGCCGGGAGGGGCTCCTCCTCCCGCGCGCCTGGTCACGTGCCCACCGCTCGGCAGGAAAGGCGGGGGCGGGGCTTGCTTTGACCCCCGTGGCTTGCAGACACGCGTGGGCCCGGTGCCCGTTGGAAGCTTGTCGCAGGTCGCTGCAGGGCAAGATGACAAAGTCCCGCGGCGCTCAGGGCGGCTCCGCGGACGCTCAAGGCCCCAGGACGGTGCCGGGACCGCGCGCTCTGGGCGCCCAGCCTGCGGGGCGCCTCCGGGCCGAGGTCACCGCTCAAGTCCTGCTCTGCTCACACGTTGCTGCCCCGGCCACACCCGCCGGATAAGCTCCAAGTTGCATGGACGCAAACGTTTGAATTCTGATCCACGTACATGATGCAAAAGCAAGACAAACGTCCGTGGGAAACAGACTTTTGGACAAGTGACCGGGCATGTCGCTGTGCAGGCAATCCAGCGTCCAGACATTTCTTTCCCGAGGTGAAGCCAAGTGACGTGTGATCTTTTTTTTTTACAGACGCCATAGACACATGTGTTTTTTAGTTTTGTTAAAAAAAGTTCTGACAAATCAGGAAATGGGGGGTTAGAAGCGATGATGCAAAAGAGGGAAGGCGTGGCATGGGGTGCGGTGTGGGACTTGTGATCTTTTTTTTTTTAAATATATTTTTATTTATTTATTTTTATTTTTGACAGAGAGAGAGAGAGAGAGATACAGAGAGAGAACTGAACTGGGGGAGCTCCCAGCTCAGCACATGGTTCCGCATGGGCCGGGCCCGGGATTCGATCCCCGGTCCCGGGTGCTGCAAAGTGAGCGCTTAACCCACTGAGCCCTCCCGGCTTCCCCGTGATCTTTAAAAGGACAAGCTGGAGAAGCCAGGACGGCTCAGCGGATCGAGCGCTTGCCTTGCAGCCCCGGGGACCGAGGATCGAATCCCGGCCCCGGCCCGTGTGGACCCGTTTGCTGAACGGGGGTGCTCTTCCCACGCGGGTGGCCCCCCGGCCCGGTTCCCGCCCTGCGTGGCCCCTGCCCACCTGTGTGGAACGAAACCATGTTGAAAACTGATGATGTGCAACTATGGAGACGGCTCTGGGCCCTCCCCCTTCTCTCTGTCTCTCTGTCAAAAATAAATACAGAACATAAATAAATAAATCTTAAAAAAGCAAAAAAACTGGAGTGCTGCGCGGTGACTGCGGAAGTTTCTGGCAGACGGAGCCACCGCAGGACAAGAGGCCGTGAGGGAGGGGCCTACAGGCAACCCCAGCGCCCTGTGCGACCCCCACCTACCAGGGGAGTCAGACAGCGCGGGCCCCGGCGGTTCCCCGGCCGCCCAGGCCCGGTGGTGACCAGAGGACACACGCCCTCTACGTACCTCCGATGAGAAGCGTAGTTGCCAGTGATGTGCCCAGAGCCGTCACAGCCGGGGGTGGGGCACCTACAATAAAAGACGCAGACAGGTCAGCAAGTTACTGGGAAGCAATGCAGGTCCCTGGACAATCAGCTGCCTTATCCATCCAGAAAGCGCACTGCCTTTGGCGCTTCACCTCCCTGGGCGGGTGGGGAGGCTGAGCTCCCCGGGCACGTGGCCCACCCCTGCCCGCCCCACGGCACCTTCTGGAGCAGCGTGGAGCATGCTTGGTCCTGCGGGCACTTACTCCAGGGCCTGTCCCCTGCGAATACCCCCACGGCCTCCTCTCGTTACCATGGGAGGGTCAGCCACGCCCAGGGTCGGCTGACCAGGCTTGTTACACCGATCCACGCGTGTCGCTAGTTACGTGAGAGGACACGCGGTGTCTGAGAGTGCACGCCATCTACACCCGCCCGCCTGCTTCACCACGCGCCCCGCTGACATGACCCGGCACCGGCCCAGGCGCCCAGCCCTGGGGCTGAGACCACCTTCCAGGCCACGGGCGAGGGGCACCGGAGCTGTGCCCGCGCCCCTGGGCTCGGCTACCGGGCAGCTTCGCCCACATCAGCACCACGCTGCCCCCACTCTAATGGGAGAGGTTTTTAAACCCGCTTTATCACGACTGCCCCCCACACAAGCTCCGACACACGCCCCTCAGTCAGCTAGTGCTGCAAAGTCGTGTCCACGCTGTCAGTTCAGGGGCACGTGTGCCCGCCAGAAATGTAAAGACTCGGGACAACAATGAAGAAAAAGTGCTTCTTTCCTTCCCTGGGATTTGTGATGCTCCAAACATAACAAGGATGGTGCCCCGGGCGCCATCCCTCCTCCGCTGGCATCTGGATTCCTGGCACGAGCAAGGCGCGCACACTCTCAGTGTTCAATACGCGTGTGCTGCTCCCAAGAGATTTCGATTTGCTTTCCACTCAGGAAGTCACTTGGGTGCCGCTGCAGAGAACAGCAGCACAGGTGACACGTGACGGTCCCCAGAAACATGACCGTGGGCAGTGGGTGGAGGTACGTGGCCCAGGACCTCGTTCAGTGGCACGGATGCCGTATTTTGACACGTGGGTATGTCCACAGGCTTTGGTATTTAGGAATCGTCCAGTTCTCCTTTAGTCCCAAGAAAGGGTGCGTAATTCTAGGTCTCAGCGCACAGGAACTGACAGGTGCCCATTGTGGTGAAGGTTAAGGAGTGATTTGCAGCTCGTGCCGTGGAGAATCGAGAGGCAACTTAGTGAAACGGAGACCAGAGAAATGGGGTGCGTGAGCGGAGGCAGGATTTTATGAGAGAACGCCGAATCCTAGCCACTAGACCACCAGGGACCTGCAGGATTTTAAAAACAGGCGTTTGAGACAGAAATCTGTGCGTCAAGAACAACCCCAAGTGTGACTGCTGTTGACCTGACTTCAGTTTAAAGCGCCAGCTGTTTGCTCCAGCACAAGCCGGTTCTGCCGACTGCTGAGCGGTTCTTTCCGATGCGACGCCCCACAGGGCTGAACGGGAGCCGCTGACGGGCGCCCCGGTGGACACGTGGGGCCCAGGTGCTCACAGACGGAGGCGCGTTTGAAGGCAGCGCAGTCAGCCCAGCAGAAGCGAATCTTCACGCGCGCTTCTGTCTTGAGAATGTATCAAGAGGCAGAGATGTTTCTACTTGGCCTTGCTTTTTGCAAATAAATTTAAAAATCCGTAAGCTCTTCCTACTGTAAGCACTTAGTACGAATGGATTTAAAATTGATTCACTAACAAGCAGAAAGTTTTTCATAGGCCTTTTTTTTTTTTTTGGTGGGGGTGGGAGGAGGTTGACCTGCTCAAGTTTAAAATCATACAAATGCAAATCAGATTCTACTAATTGTAAAAAGGAACGATTTTTTAGGAGAAGTGTTTCTGTGCTTAAGCCATTGACAGATGCATCAGCTGATAAAAAACAAAAAACTGAGCAGCGCTCAAAATCCCTTTATCACATAAAAACAGGACGCGGATCGGGCTCCCGTTCAGAGCTTTCGCTGGGTTGGGGAAGACGAACCATGCCCAGCGCGAGGCCCCGCTTTCCCAGGGGCCTGGTGTCCGCAGGGCTTCAGGTTAGGCCCATGGGGTCGGGCCGGGCCTGCGGCGTGGCCGCCGGGTGGGGGCGTGGCCGCCGGGTGGGGGCGTGGCCGCCGGGTGGGGGCGTGGCCGCGTGGCTACCAGCTGGGGGGGCGGGACCACCGACGGGGGGCGTGCCCGCGTGGCTGCCGCCTGGGCGTGGCCACCGGCTGGGGCGTGGCCGCCGGCTGAGGGGGCGTGCCCGCGTGGTTAGCAGCTGGGGGGCGGGACCACCGACGGGGGGCGTACCCGAGTGGCTGCGGGCTGGGGGCGTGGCCACCGGCGGGGGGCGTGCCCGCGTGGCTACCAGCTGGGGGGCGGAACCATCAGCTGGGGGCGTGGCCGAGTGGCTGGGGGCTGGGGGCGTGATCACAATGCTGCTGGCTGGGGGCATGGCCCCGTGGCTGCCGGCTGGGGGCGTGACCGCCGGCTGAGGGGGCGTGGCCGCGTGGCTGCCGGCTGGGGGGCGTGGCCCCGTGGCTACCAGCTGGGGGGCGGGACTACTGGCTGGGGGCGTGGCCGCGAGGGTGCCGGCTGGGGGCGTGGCCGCGCCCACGCCGCGCACTGCGCATGCTCCCGGGGCCTCTGCGCCCGGAACCCCGCTGGAGCCGCTGCGGGACGCGGGTCCGGGCTCGTGCCGCTCACGCCGCGCAGCCGCCGCGCGTGGCTGTTGGGGGCTGCCCGGCTTGGCCAGACTCTGCGGGCTCCATCCGGCTTCGCTAGGAGCTCTCGTTGCAAACCGGGGTCTTCCGAAGCGGTGAACGGGCTGGTCTTCGCACCAGGGGTTCCGACTCCCCGCCATGGGGCGGGGAGCGTGGGTGATGGGAAATGCATGTGTGTCCACCCGTCTCGGAGCGCGTCCTCTCCGCCACGCGAGGCCCGCGCGGGCCGCTCAGGGGCACGTGCTCCACAGAGCGTGTCCACAGAGACGCCCTGGCGGGCGGCTGGGGCGTGGGAGCAACACGCGCTGGGGCGCCGGGCCCGGGAGCAGGTCCCGTGGTGCCTGCGTGGGGGGCCTGGTGCCCGGGAGCAGGTCCCGTGGTGCCCGCATGGGGGGCCTGGTGCCCGGGAGCAGGACACCCCGCCCCTGCCCTGCCCTGTGGTCCCCAGAACCGCAGGGCCCGCCTGCGGGTGGGAGGCAGGGGAACCAGTGAGTTGCTATGGCAACCGCCTCTTTCTGTCAAGCGCTCTGAGCAGGGAGCCTGCATGGGAGCAGCCGGCAGCTGAGTGGGCGCTGCCTGGGGGCGTAGGGGGTATGGGGGCGCCTCTCGGCAGGTGGGCCGGAGTTGGAGGCCTGGGGTGCGTGGGGGGCGGGGTGTGCCCTTCAGCAGGTGGGGGGCGTAGGGGGCGGGGCGCGCCTCTGGGGGCTGCGTGGGCAGGTCTCACTGGGATAACACGCACGACCAGAGCCAGGACTTGGGGACACAGGGACCAGGTTCAGCCCCCAGCACCCGCCCTGCAGCCAGGACCCGCCAGGGCCACCCACCCGCAGAGCCCGAGCCACAGGTCAAAGCTCGGTGGCACCTTCTGCCCCGGGCAGACCAGCACCAGGAGCGGCCCCCGCCCTCCTCCTGCGGCTCCGTGTGAGGCCTGGTGTGGGGCTGCCCTTCCCACGTCACCCCAAAGGCAGGTCCAGGGGGAGCACGCAGTGCAGGTGTCAGGGGCCTGGACCCGTGCAGCCACCCGCTCACTCCTTCCCGGGCCGCCTCTGCACGCTGTGTGCCCGGGAGGCGTGGCGCACACGCGTGTGAGACACGGCTGTGGGTTCGCCCAAGGCCCCGGGAAGGGGGCGCCCAGTGGCTGATGGGGGTGGCGTCTGCCCTGCAGGGTGAGGGACAGGACACGGCAGGAGCACCGTCCCTGCTCTGCCTCCCAGCCTGTCCCCACACGGGTCCCTGTGCCCGCTCACTGCGTCAGGGAGGGCACTGCCAGTGTCCTAGGCTTAGAGATGATAAGATGGAGGTTCCAGAAAGCTAGGGCACTAGTGCAGGCCGGCTGACGCGTCCCCGCTGCCCGCTGGTAAGCGGCCACCCCAGGCTGAGCTCAGCCGCGTGACTGGGGCTGAGTCTGGCCCAGAGCACAATCCACGGTGTCACTTATGTCAGGAAGGAGTTGGCGGCCTACAGGGCTCTGTGCCCGTGACACATCAGTCTTCCTGTGACTGTAAACGGAGCCGTCGTGGGTGGCTGCCCACGGCTCCTGCGTTCAAGCTGAGAAGTGGAAGGCGGGGGTGTCCTTGCTTCCCACACCATGCGTGACGACCCAGCACCCCACGTCCTCCACGGAGGCCACCCGGAGGCCCTGTCCCGCGCCCCGAGGGGATGTGCGGCCTCGCGGAAGGCTGTCCTGACTTCTAGGAAGTCACGTGGTCACTTCCTGCCAACAGGAGGGAGGCCCCCGGTGGGCTCACACCTGCTCTGGCTCGCCTGTGATCACAGCCGGCCCTGAAGGCCCTGGAGAGACAGCCTCGGGGGTCTCAGGGGCTGTGTCCCGGGTGGGGAGGAGCCCCCAAACCCGGCCTGCATGTCCGGGGGTCTGCAGGAGAAACGTGTGTGGCTAGACCAGGCCGGCCCGGGCCACGCGTGCCTTGCAGGGCTCTGGCCGAGGGCCCGGAAGTGGCCTCTTGGGTGACTTCTGTGCGACGTGTGTGTTTTCGTCCACATGACTCCTCAGTGGCCACGGCACATTTGAAAGCTGAGCCTGTGTGGTTTTCTCCTCCGGTTCTGGAAACGTGGGCTGGCATCTTGTCTTTGTGCAAAGCGGCTTTGAAATTCGAACTGAGGAGCAACACTCGTGTTTAGAAGTCCCACGCCCCCCACACCCAGGGTCACCCTGGTGGCTTCCCGGGTGCAACAGGCGGCCCCTGCAGGCTCGTGGCAGGCGCTGTGGCCCATTCCTTCCCCTGCGGCCGCCGGCTCCTCCGTCCTGCCCTTTGCTGTCGCCGTGTGCTGGTGGAAGGGACACAGCAGGACCGGCGCATCCCAGTGTCCACAGGGGACAGAGAGGGGGCAGGAACTGGGTCTGAGGTGGAGCTCCCAGAAGTGAGTGGTGACAAGCAGTGGGTCGGCCCTTGGTGTCTGGAATCCATCAACGTGTGACGTTGAGCCTCACCAAGAAGTCCTTGTTCTGGGGAGGTCGGGAGGGCTCAGTGGGCTGAGCCAAGCTTTGCAGCCCGAGGCCTGAGGATCGAGTCCCAGGTCCGGCCCGCGTGGACCCATGTGCTGAACAGGGGAGTGCTTCCCATCAGGAGGTCCCCGATTTGGTTCTGGCCCCCGGTTCAGCCCCTGGCTCGAGGGGGCCTGCTCCCCATGCGGGAGGCCCCCAGCCCGTTCCCGCCCTGCACGCCCCCCGCCCACCTGTGCGGAAGGAAACCGTGTCGAAAACGGATGACGTACAACTGTGCAGACGGCCCTGGGCCCTCCCCCTTCTCTCTGTCTCTGCCAAAAACAATAAAACAAATCTTTAAAAAAACAAAGTCTTTGTTCTGAGAACTGACAGTCCCTGGACTCAGGGTCTAAACCGAATCCTCCTCTGTTCTTACCGACCACTTAAAGCTACGGGGCCTCCAGACACCTAAGGTCACGTGTCTGGGAGCTCGTGGTCGTGACAGCGAAGTTCCTTTGTGACACCTGGAGAGTCACCGAGCACCTCGGACCGAAAAGGCCACCCCGCGGTACTACGCTCCTGCGCGCGACAGGGCGCTTTGCCAGCCGCACAGTGCCGCCCGCTCCATGTGATTGACGGCTGGGCAAGGGGGCGTGGCGGGGGCATGGGCGTGACCTGGGGGCGTGGTATGGTGGGCGTGGCACGTGGGGGCGGGCCTGGTGGGCGCGGCACGTCGGTGTGGCCTGGTGGGCATGACGTGTGGGCGTGACGCACGGGCGTGGCCTGGTGGGCGTGGCCAGGGCATGACGCATGGGCGTGGTCCGGTGGGCGTGGGCGTGCCCTGATGGGCGTGGCCTGGGGCTCCGCGCATGGGCGTGGTCTGGTGGGTGGGGCGCATGGGTGTGGCCTGGTGGGCGTGACACGTGGGGTGGGCTGGGTGGGCGTGGCCTGGGCGTGGCGGGGGGCGGGGCGCATGGGCGTGGCGCGTGGCACGTGGGGGCAGGCCTAGAGGGCGTGGCGCGTCAGCGTGGCCTGGTGGGCATGACGTGTGGGCATGTGCATGGGTGTGGCCTGGTGGGCGCAGTACGTGGGGTGGGCCGGGTGGGCGTGGCCTGGGCGGGGGCGTGACACGTGGGGGCGGCCCTGGTGGGCGTGGCCTGGGAGTGGCACGTGGGGGCAGGCCTGGTGGGCGTGGCCTGGGCGTGGCGTGTGGGCGTGGCCTGGTGGGCAGGGCGGGGCCGTGCGCAGGCAGCCTGGGAACGCAGCTGGGAGACTGACAGCTGGGCTGCTGCAGGCTCGTGGCCCCGATGGCGCGATGCGTCCGGCCCTGGAGCTCCGACGGGGGACAGAAGCGAGAGGGTTTCGCGCCGCCGCCGCACTGTCCTGACCCACAGCAACGCGCAGGGCACGGCGCCGCCTCTGCTTCCAGCGTGTTCCACCCGGCAGCACAGAAAGGGCACCCGGAGGACGAGCCGGAGCCGAGGAAGCTTGGGAAGTCACGGAGCGAGAGAAAACGGGACCCGAGCACGCGGGTGGCGCGTCTTACAACCCAGGCCCGCGAGACCCGGCGCGCGTGGGGCGGGCGCCCCCCGTTCTCTCTGCCGATATTTGCACCTGATTTGCAGGCCTGATTAGAATCTCAAAACGTGCCATGTTAGGCGCGGGGAGACATTCGGAAAACGCTCTCCTTTCATCTTGGAAACATTTTAATCTTGGTTGTTGGAGTTTTAAATCTAAGTTTAATTCTATTCATTCGCCTCTGGAACTGGGTCAGACTGTGGGCGCCGACAGTCTTCTTTCCAGACTCCCCCGGCCCCCCGGTCTGTCCGCCTCACAGCCCCGGCCTCTGTGTCGTCTCAGGCCTCCATGTTCCATCATCAGGCACGTTCGTCTCCTTTTTCTGGGCATCGGGACCCATTCACGTGTTTTACGAAGCCCGCTGGGCGGGTCCCAGCGCGGCCCTGCTCGGGGGACTGTAACTGGACCGGCGGAGCTCCGGCGGCAGGTCGCCAGCCCCGGGCCGGGCAGCCTGGGGGAGGGTCCGCGCTGCCAGGCAGTGCCCCCCGGTTCCGACCTGTCGTCTTCCTTCCATCGCTTCCAACAAGCCCGAGGTTTGTGAGTGGGGCCTGGGAGAGACGCGCGTCCAGCGGGGGCCGGGAGGCCGGGAGGCCAGGCTCGACCCGGGCGGGCTTCAGAAGGCGGGTGAACTTGGCTAAGAGCAGGGCGAAGAAGGTCATCTCCAAGGTCACCGCTTCGTCTGCCCGGGAAGCGCGCGGACATGAAGGCGGCTGTTCAACGTGACCCCAAGGCTTCTCCGCCACGAGCCGTCGGCGTCGTCTCTGAGTCGTCCCCGGAACCGTGTCTGCCTGACGGCGCCCCCGTGGGGAGGCCCGCGGGCCGGAACCCCCGCGGCTCCCGGTTCCCGCATCCGGTGCCGCAGAACCCAGGCGGCCTCCACAGGGACAGTCGCGGGCACAGGACCTCCCAGCTCTGCAGCAAATTCCGGTTCCGAAACGCGGTCCGGTAGCCTGGCGCCCCCGCCTCACACGGAGCGCCGGAGCAGAGACCCCGAACCGGAGCGGGGGTCCCTGAGGGGCCGGCGGGCATCTGCTGGCCTGAGCCCGCGTGGCATCGGCGTCACCCGCGGACACCCTGAGCCGGGCGGTCCCTGAGCTGCGGCCCCGGTGCCGGGCCCGCCTTCCACGGACGAGTGCGCAGCACCGCGGCCGCCACTTTATAAACGGAGGCCCAGGCCGAGCACAAAACGCGCGTGACGGCGGGGAAGGCCCGGGATGAGACCAGCCGGGCCCGACCCGTCCATCCGCCCGCCGGTCTCCCCGGTGGGTCACGAGGCGGAAGGGTGGGCGCTTCGGGACGGAGCTGGGTGCTTATCGGCGGAACAGCAGCCTGTCACCCCCTCCGAGCGCCACACAGCCGCCTGAGGGCCGAGTGTGACGTGTGGCTGCCACAGACCCACAGGCGCCACCTCACCGTCTGCACCGGGTCCGAGCCGTCCGGGCCAGCGCCCTCGCGACAGCGGTGTGCGGGTCTGCAGGATGCTGCCCCTGGCAGGGGTCCCAGGAGGCCCCGCAGGCTACGTGCACGGGGCCCGCCCTCTTCCCACCTGCAGCCGGGTTCACACCAGACACCCCTGCGCCCGGCATCCCCATGGAGCCGAGCGGTGCAGAATCAAAGCATCTTCGGAACCAGGAGGAAGGAGCCATGGGAAGCCCCTTCCAAGGGCAAGATCATGGGGCGCCCCCTCCCCGCAGCAGCGTCCGTCCTCAAAGACCCGCACGACGCCCACGGGGCTCCCTCCCGCCCAGGAGCAAGTGCGGGGCCCAGGGAAGAAACGGGAGGCGAGCCGCGTGCAGGTGCCATTCGCAGCACCCTGTGGATTTACTACCCAAAACCCTGAGGCGTCATGGAAACAGGGGTTGTCTCTGAGCACCCGATGTGCAGGGAAAGGGGGCGCCCGTCTGGCCGCCTGAACAGCAGCAGCCGCCCGGCCAGGACGCACCCCGGATCCGGGGAACAGGCCTCCCGGTGGCTGCACAGTACGGACGGCCGAACAAGTCGTCCCCCCGAATTCCAGAAGTAAGGAGCCTTTAGAGACAAGCGGTATCGGCCCGAGTTCAGAATTCTAACTCTCTGACTGAAGTGTATTCTAAAGATAGAGGTGAGCAGGTTAAAGAAAAGGTTTCTGGCAGGTGTTCAAGTTCCTCCACGTGGGACCTAAAGACACGTGGGACAGACGCCTAGAAACGGAACAGAGAAGATTTCTGAAGCGCAGGGCCCCCCACGCAGGACGTGCGCCCCCCCCCCCGCGATGAAAGCGAAGCTCAGCCACCCGGGTGTGAAGACGGACCAGTGCCCTGCCAGGGGTGCCAGTCAGGACAGGAGCCTCGGTGCCCACGGTCAGCACAGGAGGAGTTCGGAGGCACCTGACTGTGACCAAGCAAAGCTCACGCGGGAGGGAACTTGGGGCGCCGTGTTTAGAGCCAATTACCTCTGAATGAAATCGCTCTGATGAGGTTTGAATCGGTCTGTGAGCTGCGTGGGACGCACACCTTGCCCGCGTCTGCAGCGGCCAGCGCATCCGAAGTGGGAGGAAGAACCCCTCCCCCTGGCCGGGAGGGCCAGTGTCCCACGAAAGACGGGCTGACAATGAGGGCATGTGATTCCCAAGCTCTTCCAGGCCCCTGCGTTGAGGGAGTCTTAGCAGGTGACATTTTAAGAGACATTTTAAGAGAAGACACTTCCTTTCAGCATCAGAGGTCACGCTGAGCAGAATTCCACCAAAGGTCACTTTACTCTCTTCTCTGGCCTGGAGTCTCGGGTCTGTCACAGCCAGGAACCTCCCAGCGCGAGAGGCAGGTGCCCGGGATGCACCTGCAGCGTACTAAGCGAGGACGCGAGGGTCTGCGCGTCCCGGCGGCTTTCTGACCCGCGGGACCCTCACCTGCCTCTGGGAAGAGTCAGGCTACCTGGGCTGTGTTTCTCCATCAGAGGCACGAGGAGCCGAGAGCAACGGCTCCAGAGCCTGAATGAGCCGCGCACGCGCTCAGCTCCGTGCGGGTTCAGTGTACATGCCGGGCGTCCTCAGACATGAACGCGTCTACCGACTTCTTAAGAACATCCCGAACGTGCTGCCTGCGCAGGAGCTGAGCAGAGCGTCACTGCAGGACACTTAAGAGGTCTGAGGACCCAAGACCCGAGTCTCTGGCAAACTGGTTTTCTGTCCGTGACCGAGAATGTCCTGTTAATTAGCCAACTAGCAAAAGTCAGCGTCAGAAGTGACATGAGCAGCAACTGCAGGAAACTCCATTTCTTAGCACAATAAAGACCCGTTTCCGAGGTCACTGGGGCCCACTTTCTAATATGTCCTGAGGAAGAAGTAGAGATCGTCACACTTCACGTGGAGAGAGGGGCCTCCCCGTCCTAGTCAGGTAAGAGGCCGCCGGGGCAGGAACGGACCGAAAGTGCAGCCATTGTCACGCGACGAGAACAGGGACCCGGCTGGACACCTTCCGAATGGCCCTCGAGTAGGAAGAAGAGTCAGCTGACGAGAGCAGGCGCGTGAGTTATTTTACAGGAAGCTGTTGCGAATCTCAAAGGGATTAATCTGTGCTCCCGTAGTGGGAAAGTCACAGTGGATGGAGGAGTGACATCAATGAAAAGATTAAAGGGAAAAATGCCACAATCTGGTTTCCCCTGTTTGAAAAGACATCAAGTAAAAATCGGTCCTTCAATTAGAATTTTTAATGTCTCCATTTAATTGAAATCCCTAGTTTTGAAGATCCAATATCAACAAAAGTGGACACCTGAGAAAAGTGGTCGAATTTAGATTTCCAAGAAAGAGTCGATCAAGATGGGGCTTCCTGGCTGCAAACGTGAGTTTAGAAATGAGTGCGGCTTGCAGGTCAGCCAGAATGAGGGCAAAGGCCGGCCCTGCGGAAGATAAGGCTTCCATTCCCCGCAGGAAGAGATGGCGGAGGGAACGGGCCGCGCCCCTGCGGGCCAGGAAGACGTGGACGGCCGCCACCGCCCTCCGAAGACGCTGACGGTGGGGACCGTCACACCATCTTGCAAGATGAAACAAGGGAAGAAGGAGATGCTGAGCCTGGAGTGGCGGGTCTGGCTTGGAACTTCAGATCAACACTCACTTCCAAGCTCAAAGTCAAGGATGCCAACCCGTGACAAGCAGACCCGTCAGAGACGACTGGCCTGGGGGCCACGCACACTAACCGTCACTCAGAGGCAGCGTGTCGCTTCCTGGTGACAGTGGCCTGGCCAGAACTGGCCACGTGCCACACTTCTCAACGTATTTAAGGGGTGCAAAGGCAAGGTGCCGGGTTGTGAGGTGCTGGCCACGGTCCAGTGCCGCTATCGTCACTCTGTGACCACGAGGACCATGGTTTCCAGCCACAAGGAAGATGCTGGAACCTCGAGGGCTGAGATGTTCTTGCTAATTCTGTCCATGCAGAGGTCTGAAAGCTACTGTCCAGCAGGCACCGTGTGGGCGATGCTACGAACTCTAAGGTTGGTACGTAAGGGGATGCGCTCCGGCTGATTACACACCACGAAGAAAACGCCAAGCGTCTGGTGACGGAAGGGCTAGTTCAGGAGGTCAGTGAACGTGAGCAGGTGCCCTATGGCACTGGGGCCTCGCACGGGTAGCCTGCAAAAGACGAGACGGTGATAAGCACAGCCCCGCCCCCCGCGGCAGCCGGGTGGTGGCGCTCAGGCCAGGCTGCAGGGCCAGCGTCCTCGGGAACACGGCAGCGTTGTCTCTGCGCTGCTAATAAAGCCGCTTCCAAACAAAATGGGAGCGACACTCGAACAAGCTGGGTCATCGCCACGACTGTTTAGGGCCCGTGGCTCTCATCACGCTGTGGGTGTGCTGACGAGAGCACCAAAGGTTTAACACGCTTCAGTAACTCGTGAGGACTTCCTCCCAAACCGGTCTAGGAACTGATCACGGCTGATCATACATGTGCCTGTCAAGGAGGAACGCCGTGGTCTGGAGGTACGGCTGAGCACAGAACACACTACAGACACAGTGGAGAGGCACGGGCCGGTCAGTGGCACACGCATGTGTGCTGTCCAGAGCGTGTCAGTGCATCTGGCTGCGTGTATGTTCACCGCAGTAGCTTTTTGTCACAGTGCTACTGACGTAGCCGTATTTTAAATAATCACTCACTACTGGCTTTCAAAACATCAATTTTCAAAAATTACCATCGTGAAACCTCAAATTTTTTACTTTTTCAGTTACGATCGTTCCTTCAGAGTCCGAGTACCTGTGACACTTCCCTCCCGCGTGTGCGCATCCGGAGGGAGCACACTCAGGCTCTGGGACGGTCGACACGGGAAGGCTCGGCTCTGAGAGAACCAGGGCTGGACAGGAAGTGAAAAGGCGGACGGGCCGTCCCGAGAGGAAGGCGCGGTGCCACCCGCGACACAGCCTTCCAGTGACCGCTACGTGAGCGGGCTTCTAGAAGCGAGTTTCTGGGGTCTTACTTGAGTTCCTGGGAGCTGGTGGCCAGCATGCTCCGGATGCTTCTGTCAGCCAGGGGACAGCCCGACAGACTGTAAGACAAGCCAGAGAGTCACGTGAGCAGCCCCGCGGGCGCCGGACAGACACCACATACCGTCAAAATTAAAAGGTTTAAGGCAGAAACGTGATGGGGCAAGTGCTGTATATTGAATATTTTTGGTTTTTTGGATAAATCACTGCTTACTTCCACATGGAAATTTAAGAAAACAGATCTGTTCGTAAACCACCTTCAAACAATGGGGTAAAATATTTGTGCTCTTTGGTTTACACGTCTGCCAAGGACGTGCCAGATGTGGGTCGTTCATTTAAAGGTAAAACACATTACACAGCACACAAGCTGGCACGCGGTCGGAGGTCAGCAGAGAGCACTCGGGGGGTCGACACAACGCGTTTGTGCTTGGACGGCATTGCTGAGGTAAGCTGAAAACAACTGAAAGGACAGAATATGCACCATGAGGAAAACGAAGTCACACCTTCTATGTGAGGCGTAACTGCCGGTCACATGACCACTCCCATCACACACCTTGGTGTTGGACATCTGCCACCAAACGAAAACAGAAACGGCCCACACGGTAAGCAGGTTTCTTATAAAAGCTTTTAGAGAAGGTCATTGTTTCCAGTTTAGCTGCAATGTCCGCGTGGGGTGCAAGCGCCTTAGAGAAAAGCTGCGGAAGCCGGGAGCGAGCGACAGGGACGTCTGCGGAAGACCCGCGTGTCCCGGCGGCGGTCACTGCGGAACCGGCAGCCTGAGACGCGCACACGCTGCGGGTGCCGCCTGTGCAGAGGGCGAGGCGGGGACCGGCCGGGGGCGCGGGGCGGGCGGGCAGCGCGGCCACCGACGGCATGCTTACGTGATCAAGTCCTTTTTGCTCTCCTTGCACTGGGGGTACTTGGGCTTGGGGCTCGGGATGGTCACCTCCCCCGGGTACCTTCTTTCTTCCAGAACCTCCTGGAAGGGATCCAGGTCTTCCGGCTGCAGGAAAACAGCGTCAGGGTCACGGAGCGGACAAGGCCGCACCCCGGTTTCCCAGCTCTGCCCACAGGGGCGCCTCTCCTTTCCCAGCTCTGCCTGAGATGTCACGGCGCCTCTGTTCTGAGCCACGTGCACCGACAGTGCCCAGAGAGCTGCCGCCTCCGGGGGGCACCTCGGTCTCCACCTCACCACTGTCGTCACCGGGCACAGCGTTCAGTGGTGGTCCCCAAGGGCGGGGCAGAGGGGCGCTCGCGCCCCCAGATGGCGTCCACGCTCCCCTCCCCCAGTGCTCGGCCAGCGCCCGGGGGCACTGCGTCCACCTGGGACATTCACCCCCCACTCCCCTTTCCCCTGACAGCACTCAGCGTGGGGCCCGCGGGCTGTGGCCCAACAATGGACGATCCACGTGGACTTAGGGTGTGACTGTCAATCTGTTTTGCCCCCGCCTGCGGGCCCACTGCGGTGACCTAGGGCCCCCGTGGGCGGCGCCATTAGCAGCCGCAGTCCCTAAGCTCCCGTGGGCGGCGCTGTCCCACAGCCGCGGCCCCTAAGCTCCCGTGGGCAGAGCTGTCCCTAAGCTCCCGTGGGCGGCGCTGTTAGCAGCCGCGGCCCCTAAGCTCCCGTGGGCAGAGCTGTCCCTAAGCTCCCGTGGGCAGAGCTGTCCCACAGCCGTGGCCCCTAAGCTCCCGTGGGCAGAGCTGTCCCTAAGCTCCCGTGGGCGGCGCTGTTAGCAGCCGCGGCCCCTAAGCTCCCGTGGGCGGCGCTGTTAGCAGCCGCGGCCCCTAAGCTCCCGTGGGTGGCGCTGTCCCGCAGCCGCGGTCATGTGACCCTGGGCCGTTTTCCCCGGGGGCCCGGCTGCCGGGTGGAAATGCTCCTGTCGGTCTGCGAGGGCGTCACGGGAAAATAACTTTGGAGACTCAACTACGGTGCCTTACGGGGCCGAGACGCTTTCACAGCGCAGGAGAGAAACAACGTTCTGGAGCTGAGCTCGCCACGGCGGTTCTGTTCTCTACCCGCCGCCTGGATGCTTCAATCCAGTGGGAGCCTACAGACGGCCGGCAGCAGGACTGACACGTCCCAGACACGGGTGCCTCCCCGCCAGCCCCCCCACACACCAGGGGTCCTGCCTGCACCCCCGTTTCCCTGACGCGCCACGGCCACCGTGGTCTCCACGCTGGAGCCAAAAGGCAGCTCGTTTCCCGTGACTGGAGAGGATGTCACAGCTTCGAGAAACAAGCCCGTCCCGTCCAGGACGTTTTCCCGTCTCTTTCCGTAGCCTCGAGGGCACGGCGACTATCCCGGCGGCCCGAATTTGGAGACGGCAATGGCCGTGGAAACGTGCTGTGGACCGCGGTGCTCGGGCGCTAGCACCATCCCGAAGGACCAGGCGGCCGCGGCAAGTGACTGACACCCCTGCGAGCCGGCCATCCTCGGGGTCACAGAGCTGGGGGCACCGCTGGCCCGGGGCGGCCGCGGACGGGCCGAGGGCAGGCACGAGGTTTCTGAGCAAGTGTGTCTCTAAGAGCAGGTGTGACCAGCATCCGAGCTCACTGTCCTGGGTGCGCTGCTCCGGGCAGGCTGCTCACACCTGTTCTTAGAGGCAAGCGTGGCCGAGACACACACCTGCTCAGAAAACGAAACTCGTCATGTGCGAGGCAGCGGCTGGTTTCACCCCATCGGGGTCAGCCACGGGCCTGCCCCGCGTGACGGGAGGCGTGCGCTCAGCCCCTCGGCCCCCGCGCGCGGGGAGGCGGGCTCACGGGAGCACGTACGGGGATGTCTTTGGCCTCGTCCTCGTCGATCCTGCGGGGCTTCATCTTCGTGTAGTCCACGGGCAGGTCCCAGCAGTCGCCCTCGCTGAGCGGGAAGCAGCGGCTGCTCATCACCGCCTGCTGCTGCGGGGACATGGGCTCCAGGGGCGTCAGGACCGGGCAGCAGCCCTCCCGCGGCGGCCTCTGCTTGTTCATGCTCAGGTCCAGGGTCCCGTTCTCGTCCACCTCCATGTCGGGGTTCTGCCGGCCAAGACCCAGTCAGGGAGCACCTGGGCCCCCAGGCGCAGCCCTGCCTGCAGCCGGCGGAGCCCCCGCCGCGGCCCCCGTGCACCACGTGCAGGAGCCGGGGGAGCAGCCCCCACACACGCCCTCGGCACAGGCGGCTCTGCGCCGACCTGTCGTCTGTCCGCCTCCCCCCCCCCCCGTGCACTTATCCATCGCCATCTGTCCTGACCTGTCACCTACGGCCTCTACCTGGGCCTGTGCCCCCTGACCCCCATCGGTCTGGCCTGAAGAAAATCAAACCAGTGTCCGATTTCAGCTCCATTCCAGCTCAGATACCTGCTAGGAGGTCAGAGGTACAACACGCGTGTACACGCGGGACTGGGTCCTTAGAAACGTGTAGACTTTAAATGGATGCACACGTCTAAGTCCTCCTTTGGTTTCACTGACACTAAGCCCCTCAGGACTCGGAAAGGCGGAAAACAAACGAGCTGGAGGGATGGAGAGAGAAGGCAGAGGCCCCAGAATTTACTCCCCACCCCAAATCCGCTTTCGGAGCCGGAGCGGCGCCTCAGCGCAGCCCAGACGGGGGTGAGCTGGCGCCTCGCAGGCCCGATGGACCCGCCGCGCTCACGCTGCGGGGCCCAGGGCGCGGTCCCCTCCTTCCCTGAAGTACTTTGAATCAGACCCCGAGCTCCCCGAGCGCGCCCGGGAGGCGGGCACGAGAGAAGGAGATCCAGGGCGCCCGTGAAGCTGCTGTCCACGCGGGCGGCCACGGAGGTGCCCGAGCCACCGGGATAAACCGCAGGGCTTCGCTCAGCCTGGACCCTCCCGTCCAAGCGCACCGCTGACTTCAGCTTTGGCACTAATTCCGCCCTCGAGATCCTGGACTTAACTTCTGTTTCAGCTTAATTTTCATACAGTGAACAAACCCGGCCAAGGGGCCCCGGTCCCTGTTTTCTCGCCGTCACAGGAACGACCGGCCCCCCGAGCCGAGCCCGCCCGGCCCTGCCGCGCACGTACCCGCGTGGCGCACAGGTCCTGCGGCTTCGTGGACAGGTTCTGCGGCATCTCGCGGCAGCGCGTGGACAGGTTGAGGATGGCGGTGGCCGCCATGTGCGCGGCCTCCATGTCGTGCGTGTAGTCGAAGCTGCTCTTGCTGCACGTGCTGCTGGCGCTGCTGCCGCCGCCGCAGCTCACGTTGCTGCTGCTGCTGGGCGCGTAGCTGCTGGTGGTGCTGCTGCTGGGGCTGGCGTTCTTGGAGTAGCGCTTCGCTGGGGAGACACGGGGACGGGGATGACTCGGGTCCCCGCCGGGGCGGCCGCACACACAGAGCAGGCACGCGCCCCGCCCCCGCCCCGCGCGCGGCCCTGCGCGTCCACACCCGGGCGGGGAGGGCACGGTGCCCGCGGGCCGCCTGCAGGACGGAACCCCCTGGCCGCTTCCACGTTCCTGCCACCGCGCGCGCCCGGCCCTCCCCAGGCCGCTGGGCTGGGGGCCCCCGCGCGGCATCCGGGCCCACAGCGGCCCAGGCCCGGAGGCAGCCTGCCCACGGGGCTGCGCATGAGCTCCCTGGGCGACAGCGTCCCCGCCAGCCACCGGCCGCTCCTGGCAGCCAGGAGGGGCCGCGGTGACCAGCCGGGCTCACTGTCCTCCGTGCACCTGCGCGGCCGTCCTGGCCCTGGACCACGGGGGACGTGGCATTTGGCCAGACGTGCCGGGCAGATAAAGTGACGGAAACGCCCTTGTCCTCAAGAAAAGTCTTTCCTATACTTGTGTCAAAGAGCCGCATGGCTGAAGGGGCGACGCGGCGGGCACCCCACATCTGTGCACAGGGATAAGCCCAGCACGGCTCGGGCGCGGGCGTCGCTTCCTGCCGCCGTGCAGAGCTGTCCTCCAGCACACGGGCCGGGGAAGGCGGGGTGACAGGCGGGCAGGCTGTGACCGCTGCCCGGGCCACTGCAGTCACAGGGTCACATTCCTCGCTCTGAATCCGGGGAGTGAGGGCCACTCAGAGGTGACCCTGGAAGGTGCCGGCAGACGTGTCCCCCAAAATATCTCCCTGCCCTACATGCACTGTCTGCGAGCCGCCCCGCTATGAAGCCCACGCTTCTCTCGCGCCGTGTTTCCAGGCCACGGGCCTCCCTGCGTGAGCGTGAAGTGCAGTGGGAGCGTGGCGAGGGGGGCGCTGCCTGGTCCTGGAGGGCGAGCGCCCTCTGGACACTGGTGGCAGGATCCACGGTTGTCCCCAGCGCTGTCATTAGCAGGTCGGCAAGCTGAGCATCCCCTGTGCTTTCCGCCCAATGGGAAGAAGCAAACAAAACTGGACAAAAGAACGAGCCTCACCAGCCATGGGTCACACGAGCGACGCCTAGTGACAACCCCACGCGCGCTCAGACGCACACGGCACCGACCCGTGCTTTCGTCCTCGGCAGCCGCCCACGGTGCCCCCAAGCGCGTGCGCGCCCCACGCTGCAGATGCGCGCGCCACTGTCCACGGCTGTGCAGGTGCGACCGGCCGCCAGGCCCCGTCACGCCCCTGACGCAGCCAGGACGCCGCCACACAAGCAGGACGCCTGGGCACTGGGACCTCCCCACACCCAGGGGCACCGGCGGCAAGTCCCCCCTGCTCTCCTCGTCCGGGTGGGCTCAGCCCCGAGCACCGGTCCCCGCACGGTCCCCTCCGGAGATGCGCCCGGTCTCCCCAGCGAACGCCGTGCGGCAGGCGGCAGCGGTCCAGGGGCTCAGGGAGCCCGCGGAGACCCTTCCCCGCAGAGGCCGCCCCACGGGCAGCCGCGCCCGGCTGAACCCCCACACCCGCCACTTCCGTGAGAAAAGCAAGACTGAAAATCCTGGGAGGAATGGGACTTGGGCGGGTTTTTATTCCTGGTGAGGACCCGCCACTGGTTCAGAGAAAACACACAGAAGGAAAACGAAGTTTTGTTTGGAGACGAGGGAGCCTCTGTCCAGGGGCGGCGGGCACGCGGAGCACAAGCCCAGCGAGCCCGGCACGGGGGCCACGCTGCCTGCCGGTGCCCGGCACGGCCTCTGCGTGTCCGCTTCGCGCCCGCGGCCCAGGACATGTGCAGGTGACCGGCCGCCAGTGACCGGACGGCGTGTGGCCCCTCTCGCAGCGTCACCGGGCACTTTGTTTTGTTCAAAGTGGAAGTAAGAGTCTCTACACTTTGGAATGTCGGGTGGGGACGGTGTCTGTCCTACGGGCCTAGTTGTAAAGCGCCCAGGAAGCCGCCCTGTCCCCCAACACGGGGTCCCCCGGGCCCGCGGCCCTGCCCCACACAGGGTCTCCCGGCCCGTGGCCTCCGTGCCACCGCCTCCCCGTGGGGCCCGGGTACGCGGGACCCTACGTCTCGCTTCCCGTGACAACCAGACAAAAAGGAGCCCCGAGCGGTCGCCCTGCTGCGGGGACCTGGCAGCCTTCGGCCTCCGCGGTTGGGCCTCCACGGGCCATGCACGCGGCTGCAGCCTGTGCTGCCCCAGGAAATGTGGGCGAGGGTGCAGGACCCCACGCGGGGAGAGGTGCGGCCCTGCGCGGCTGCCCCCCAGGCCGAGTGCCCCAGACACGAGCGCAGACTGTGGGCAGCGTTTCCTGCGCGGCCGCAGCCACGGCACCTGGGGCGTGACTGGAGCGAGGCCCTGCCCCCTGTACCCCATGCGCGTCCCCGTCCCTGTGACACAGCTCACTCCCAGGCATGACAGCCCCTGACCCCCAGCGACAAGAGGCCCATGTCACTGCTTTTAGGAGCAGTGACGAGTCCCTTGGCACCTGGACAAGCCTCGGGTGGACACTGCGGGTGACTGCAGACGGTCACCCTGTGGCGTCCAGGGTCCGATGCCCCAGCCACTCCATCCGGCCCGACCCACCCGTCTCATCCTTAGTGGGCACTGTCCCTGATGTGTGAAAATCCACCAGACGCACCCGGGGCAGGAGCCACGGCCACCGCACTTCTCGGTGACCCGGGTCACAGCCTTTTGTCTCAGTGTCTGGAGGACCTAACATGGAAGGCTTCCTTCCAGGCTCCTGTTCCCTGTGGTCAGTGGAGCAGCGTGGCTCTGCCCACGTTTCTGACAGCAGGTACTTTTTCTGGGCCGGTGAGAATTAGTGCCGTGACTCACGCGTGTTTGTTCACCTCCTTAGAGTTGTCAGCTGAACTTCCCAACACGCTAGAGGTCAGCCGGCAGGTAGACACTGTTACCCCCGCCCCACTCGCGAGGGCGCGAGCACACGGGGGATCGAGTGCGGCAGTACCGACAGCCCCTCGTGAAGAGCTGAAACGGCCGCACAGGCTCACGCCTGCCCCACTGCAGGGCCCTGGAACGGGACGCACGCTCTGCGGGTCGCGGCGTCACCCACACTCCCGCGACAGTGAGGCCCGGAGACCCGGCCGCACGGCACAGCCGCAGGGAACGACCAGCACACGAGCTCCCCAGGCCCGGGTGGAATGTTGGTAAAGCGGGAGTCCTGCCAACAGCCCCTGAATTATGTGCATTCCACTTCCTCTGATCCTCTATTTGCCATCGAATGAATGAAATGCAAACAAAACCTGAAGCTGGCAAATTATTATAAGGTAAATAAAAGTAATGATTTTGTGGGATACCCCTGCCCCTTCCTTTTCTCCACTTACACCTTCGTTCCTGGCTGTGAAGAACGGAGACAGGCAAGGACAATCTATTTGATACATCAAGGGGGTATTAACCGGTATTCACTATGCAAATTAGCTATTATAAAGGCAAAGGACTACCAACTTGGAAGGATGTGTAGCTACTCCTAGTGAATAACAATCATTTCGGCCCCGCGAGTATTGACGTGCATGTCTTTGGGGGCCGTGGCTGCAGGTGAGCTGGGTGCAGGGTGGAGCTGGGGGTCTTCCAGCGCCCGTCCTGGCCTGTGCTGGGGACACACAGGCCCCTACATCATCACAAGCCACGCGACCCACACCCCAACCCGCGCGATTCACCAGCTACGTCCATGTGCCCAGAGCTTCGGGCAGAAACGCGGTTCGAGAGCCGGGCAACCGCACCGGTGCAGATGCCGCCCCGTCGGCCCACCTGCTCGCAAGCTGCCTGCGGGGCGCCGCGGGGACCGGCCCGTGAAGCGCGTGGCGGCTTGCTCGCTGCACCAGCGGCTCATTGGCGGGTGTGGGGGCTCTGAGAACAAACAGTGACCGAGCAGCATCGCCACGGCTGCGGGCAGAGGACGCACCGGGTCTGGGCCAGCTGGGAGGGGGCCCCCGCGACACCAGCTGCACATCTGAGTCTGTGCGGCCCAGGCAGCCCCGGTTCTGGTCTGCGAGGCGCGGGGTGCGGCCGGGCGCTAGCCCTGGAGGGCTCCCCCCGGTAAGCTAGCGTGCGTCCGGGCTGTCGCCGTCTGTCTGTGCTGGGCCGGCCAGGACAGGGCGTTTGCAAAGGCGGGGACGCGCGCTCAGCGATCGGCCGGGCGGAGGAGCCGAGGTTCTGGGTCCACATTCTGCAGGCGGCCAGAGCCAGGGCTTTGGAACCGGGAGGCCAGGGCCTCCGCCCCCTCCCGCAGGCCCCGCCCGTCCCGCAGGCCCCGCCCGCCCACATGCCCCGCCCCCCGTGGACCTGCAGCTTTAAGCAAAGGCGCCCACGCTGTGGCGTGCTTGGTCCCCAGCCAGTGACCACATGCTCGACCAGCTCGTAGGAACGGATATACACAACAACAATATTATAACGGCAAGCGCGACTCTCAGGTATAAGAGTGTGCACCTCCTACCATCATATCCTTTGGGGGATATGTCCCTGGTTTGCACCTTGGGAGCTATGGCCCGCTTGCCGTAAGAGTGGCTGTCGTAACTGTTGTACTCAAACGAGGTCTTGGAGTACTTCTCCAGCTCCTTGGCCAGGTTGGAGCGCGGCGTGGCCGTGGGGACGCTGTTTCTGTAGCCGTAGTGCGGGATCTCCAGCTGCTTCACAAAGCACATGGGCCTGCAAAGCAAACAAGAAACTACTGGCAGCTGCCTCCTCGCGGCTTTGGGGCGCCTCGCGTCCTGTCCCCGAGCTGAAGGGTGGCGAGTGTCCCCTTCCCCTAGCGGTGCGAGAGCGCAGGGACGCGGGGAGCCGCGCATCTCCTTCCCTCGCCATGCCATGGGAAGGTCACAGGACCTCAGAGGAAATCGCAATTCCTTCCAGTGGTGCTACATGAAGCTAGCTGCCCAAAGGCCCGCGTGGGCCATAAAAGGAACCCACGTGAAAGGTGTAACCTCCCCCGGTTTTCCTTCGCTCTTCGGGGTCCTGGCAGGGTGGTGGAGAGGTGAGCTAGGAAGATGAGAAAGGCTCACACCCGGGGCTGCAAAGCGTGAGAACGACACGCCCATGAAGAGACGCTCAGGCCAGATGCGCGCACAGCCAGCAGGACGACGGAGCGGGACGCACAGTAGTGTATTCTGTCCGTCGGCGTGGCTCATCAACATTTTTGCCTAGTATTCACTTGTTTTCCTAGGTTTTGGAATAAATTATGTAAATGGGAGCCCTTAGTTACTCTTCATTCAGATTCTGCCTTGTTGTGTGTGCATGTGTGTGTCCAGCTACTTATCTATCTGGCAGGTGGAACTTTCAACTCTTTTTGGAAGTAATTTAACACAGACAGGCTGTGCCTGTCACGCCACTTGCTCTCACGTGACCATCTTTACTCACCAAATCGCCGACACATGTACTTTGATTCCGTGAACAGCCTGCTTACTCGCCAAACCAGAACTGGGTGGTGCTTAGCTGACTGTCTAGGACTTGAGGCGCTTTTACCAGGTGGTCGGGGGCTGCGTTAAGTGACTGAAACCCCCGGCCTCTGCTCAAAGCTCACGCAGTCTGGGAACCTTTTAAGGGCCCAAGTGCTGTGGACATTCTGGGGAGGAGGGGCCACTCTGGCTGTGAGATTTAGTTCTGTTTTAATGGAGAAAGTAGCACTTGAACTTGGCCTTGCACAATAGTCACACTGTTAGGGCTGAGATCCAGGAAAACAAGCAAGGTGAGGACAGGGGTGGGGGGCTCGGGGTCAGATGGGGGTCTGTTCATTCCCACAGAGGGAGGGCCTGGGGGGCAGGGCGGGGGGCAGACTCCAGGCCTTCCCAAGGTCAAGACCAGCTCAGAGGACAGCTGGCGATGGAGCGGAGGCAGCAAAGCAGAGGGGGTGGGGAGGGGTGGGAGGGGGTGTGGGTGTGGCCAGCCCGCCCCGCCCACGCCCCGCCTCCAGGGGATGAGAGAAGTCTGCACAGAATTGGACGCACTGATTTAAGTCTTAAGTCTCTGCTGGAAAATTTGCTTAAAGGCTTAAAAGATCATAACTGGCTACGTTATTATGGGTTTAAGTTCTGTTCTTTCCTTGCTTCCTGTCTGTCCTTCCCCGTGAGTGATCATCGCCCCCCCATGCAGACACGTGGTACAGGCGTCCCCTTCTACCTCGACAGGGAGCAGGAGGATGGGGAGAGCCCCCGGGGCGGGCGGGGGGCGGGGTGCTGGGCGGGGTGGGGTCCGGATGGTGTGTGGTGTGTGTGTGGTGTGTGGTATGTGTGAGTATATGTGGTGTGTGTGTATACGTGGTGTGTGTGGTGTGTGGCGCATATATGTGGTGTGGTGTGTATGTGGTATGTGTGTATACATGGTGTGTCGTGTGTATATATGTGGTGTGTGTGTATATGTGGTGTGTGGTGTGTGTGTATATGTGGTGTCTGTGTGGTGTATATGTGGTGTGTGTGTGTGGTGTGTGTATGTGTGGTGTGTGTGTGGGGTGTGTGTGCGCATGCGCGCTCACCTCTCCCCGTTTACCGGAGAAGCTGGGGCCGAGCTGGGGCGCATGAGGCCGCGGGCCCCCGGAGCCGGGCCCACAGCTGTCCACTCACAGCCCACGGCCGCGGCGCTGTTGCCCCCGAGGCGGAGTGCACGGACGGGGGGGGGGGGCACGCGCAGGGTCGGCGGGAACGAGCGGAAACCCACGCATTCGCGGGGGTCACGGGACGAGTCGCCTGACCCTGAGAACCGGGCGGGCTGCGGGCCGCGCGCCGCGGTCTCTCCGTCCAGCGCGCCGAGCCTGCGCCTCAGGTCGCGGGGCGTCCCTCCCTTCACCGCCCTGCGCTCTGGGCTCCCGCGTGTCCGCCCACCAGCCCCGCTCTGCCGCCCCAGGACACCCGTCGCCTGCGGGCTGGCGCTGTGGCCTCGGCTCCAGGTTCAGAGAAACCTGCGTCGGCGGCTCGTTCATCCAGAAAACGCGCCTTCCACGCGCTTCCCCGGAGCCACCGGGCGGAGGGGCGTGGGACGCCACGCGGCCGCTCCTGTCACATCAACGCAGCCGTCACCGGATGCGCATGCGCCGCC
>PVKE010007933.1:0-49147 GCA_004027555.1 Craseonycteris thonglongyai
ACTTTGCTACTCTACTAACCTCAGAAATGAGAAGCCATTTATGAAGGCAAATTAATTGTCTATAATAAATTATGCTTTTTTATGTGGAATCACTAATGTTTTAAAATTTAAAATGTCTTAATCGATATTTGATATTTTAATAGGATAAATTGTGTTCTATTTGAACGACACTGAGTAAATGAAAACTGATGGAAATATAAGTACAATTGTTTAGTCTGACCACTTATTTTTTAATATATTTCTTTTACCAGAAAAGAAAAAGGTTTCTTTATCTCCTTAGGACACGGCAGACACTTTTATCAAATTCATAATGCTTTGCAAGAAATTCTTCATTCTAAATGTGAATATAATCAGATACCAAAATATTGTTTATTTTTATTTTTAATTCATGACCAAACCATGCTATAATATCCTCATTATTTTACATACATGTTTAGAGAAAATTAACTAACCTTTAACATTCATAATACAGAACATTAATTTCATATGTTGTTATTTATTTCTCAAGTTGCTTTCAATATTACTAACACAGGAAAGGCTCACAAAGAACTTCAATAAGACCACAGATCCTGCAGATTTTACTGAGTAGGCAAACCAGGAAAATGACTGAGTACCCGGAAATAATCAATTCACTGGTCATCTGGTATAAATGCAAAAGCATCCTTCAAAACTTTTCTGGCTTCACTATCTTGCATCACGTTATTAACCTCTGGATTTTAGGAGTTGAGTCTATTAATGCCTAAAATATATATTTAGACTAAAATGCTACATACCTATTAGATTTAGGAAAGGAACCAATTAACTTTTTAAAGGAAATGAAATGATAGCCAAGCTAGTCTAGTGTTACTTGATAAAACTATTGTGTAATAGATTCTGGAATCACAGATTTAGGGGAGAATGTATAATCCTTCATCAAAGAGTGGCAGCTTATCCACAAAGCTTCCTATTCCCAATGGAATATTCTTTCAAAAGTAATAACGAGGATTTAAAAAACTATGTAACATTCTTCCACCAAAATTAGCCATTTATACCAATGATTTTTAATCCTAAAAGAACCAGAACTTACCCAGAAAGCCTTGAAATACTTTGGTTTGGAAAATAATTGACCAATGTGTGATAATAATTTACATCTATTCCTAAATCAAACGATTATGTTCCAGATTTAAAATTAAATGATAAAAAATATTATAAAAGGCATGTGTTTTTTTTTTACGGTAAAAACAAAATAATAAAAAAATAAATCAGTCCTTAGGAGGCTTACATTAATAACAATTTCCAAGGCTGAGAACTACTAATATGTTGCTTTCTTCCGCATTTAAGGTTTCCAAAGTGAATTATAGCCTTTTCAAAGCTCAAGTGGTAATTACACAACCAACGCATACAGCATATATCACATTTAAATGAAATATGTGCTACATTAATAATTTGTGTTAAGTAATTCACAGTACTCTTTACTAGTGAATAAATGTAAAATTCACTAAACTTGAAATGCTAAAATTCCTATCTGAAGTACAATACTGTTTTTAAAAGCTACTTTTGTCAGATGATGTGAAGAGAATTAATTTGATAGCATCTCTAAACAAGCACTCGGCCCTCTTCTTCAGACCTCTCAGTTGTCTAAGGTATCACACACCTGCATAGCAGAGTTGAACTATTTTAATTGGCGGTGCAGATGTTATATAAAACTTGAAGAAAAAAAGATAAGTTCTGTCATGGTTATACTGACTAAGGACTGACTTAACTTGCTAACACATACTTAAATAAAATGCAAGATTAGAGAAATTTTATTGAGATTATATTACATCAGATACCAATAAATGTAACATTTATTATTCAAATACAGTAATGCTGTGTGACAAAGATAATACAAATACAACACTCATCTTTCACTTTCGTAATAAATAGCTTTTTGGTTATCTATGTGGACACTGCACACCTATGTATTAATAATAATTTCCAAGTGTCAAAATTATGTAAGATGGGATATTTGTTAAATTATTTTTATGATTTCTAGATTTATCTAATCATCTTTATTCCTCTTAGGTTTCTTAAAAAACTTACATTGGCATTAGTGTATGTTTTGATTACCAATATTTTAAATTCCTTAATTATGGACTATAGAGCCTATTGTTCATACAAACAAAAACCTGAAGTTCTCATGAATGAAAAAATAAAATATAAAAGCTGTAAGTGTAAATAATTTAAAATATTAAAGTTTATTTCTATACCTCATTAGTAAACCAATATTTGAATTTGAAACAATATACAATGAGGACTTTTCCATGTGAGACTTCATTTTAGCTACAACATATTGTGCTTCATATCCTTCCATGAAGAATTTGAAAAATAAATTTAATTTAAAAATGATGTCTCCTGCAATGATTTATTCTCCTTTAAAGTTATCATGCTATACATTTACTCTATCACCTAATATAATGCAGATTAAAATACTATAGAAAATTATATCACAGTCACAACACTAGATAGAAAACATTAAGAGAAATATTTTATATTTAGTAAAGTATTGATTCCGTACTTTACATATGTCCCTGCCACACACGTAATTTTTAAAGTTAGTAACCAATTAGAGAGAAAAATCTTTTGGAACATCAAATTAACACACTAACATAATTTATAATTTTTTGTTTTGTTTTTGTAATGCTAGTCTTATCATTAAAATATTGTATATTCCAGGACAAAAGTTACCACTTAAGAGAGAATTTTGTCTTTCTTTATTTCATATCACAGCAAACACAGAATTGGGTATTTTATTCCCAATGACAAGAAAAGCTACACAGGAGCATCAGAAGTGAGGATTCAATTCTGGTTTGACAGGGACAATTTACTTAAAAGTAATAACATTAATTTTTGTTTAAATTGAAATTTATTTTTAATGCTAAATATGCCAGCACCTTCATAAAAGAAAGATAAAAAAAAAATTAACTCAGAGTAGAAATATCAAGTTAGAGATATATTATAGATGGAAAATGTCTGCTCTGTTTTTATCTGAAGAAAAACAACCAGGCAGAAGTTCTCTTCAACCTTCACCCCTTTCTGAACCCAAATTCATTGACAGCATTACAAGGTAGCAAACACATTCTCTTTTTCTTAGACAGTATGATTATTTTCAAAAGCTTTCTAATTCTTTAGGAATATTTCTTAAAGTATTAGTGAAGATGAAGAAGATTAATATGTTCGTTATTTTGACTATGTCAAGTTATTCTCCAACTATTTTTGATGCTATCATAAAATTCAGCAATATTACTGAGAAGAGCACCCTATGTTTGTGACAATAATGAGACAACACATGATTGTTTTCACTATAGCTTTTATCCCTTAGGATATATAGTGAGTCACTATTCTATATTTATTTAAATTATTAGGTTAGTTTTTATTTGCAATAATTTTGCCTATATTTGGTCTCATTAGTACATAAAACACAAGTGCAAAAAGTTTATATTTTCAAATATTCAATTCATTTTTGCTTACAAATATAGGAAAATGTAGTAACTGTGGATGATGCTGGGGTGGGTGTTGGTTCTTCAGAGGAAAAGTCACAGATTTGTTCTTTAAAAACTATGGAACTGACAGCTTTCTTTAGCTGGAAGTTTTTATAAATTCTGAAAGAAAAAAAAATTTACAGCTGTCTTCTGGTTTTCATAATTATTTTAAATGACAAACCCTGTGCCAGCGTTTTTTTTTCTTAAAAGAGCTATTAAAAGAATCATCCCTTGCCAATTTTTCCCACCTACATGTTGACAAATTTCAATTTCTCTGATAAAAGTATTAGTATAGATGTTACACTTTAAAAGAGCATTTGGTAGACTAAGAATAAACAATAAGTATACTTGTCAATAAGTTTCCTCTTATAATTACCAAAAGAAACATATCCCAATATTAACATATTTGCATGTGCTTCATACAAAGCCATTGAAATACTTCATGCATTTCTTGTAAATGAAATTAATTTCAGTCCTGTCTTATCACTCTCTGCACAACATACCGTTCAGTGTGTAGTCCAAGAACAACAGGAGTTCTTCTGTACCATGTGCCAGTACAGAAGCCAATGCTGGGCAAGATAGGATACAGGAGATGCTCTGAAGGAAAGAGAGCCTTTTCTTTGGAAATGTCCCTGTTATGAAAAAAGATGACTCACCTCCTCACATTGATAGGGGCTCCACAATTCTAATCATAATATATTCATTGAACTTAACTCAAGATGAACTAATTCATTCCAATACAAAATAGCTTTTCTTCCCCTCCCCCCGCCCTCGAAAAGCAGAGACCACAAATTCATGTCATCCTACTATACAGAAGTGCTTCAGAATCTGACTGAAGGAAAACAGTCTTTACCAAGCTGTTATTTCTTTCTAAATTATGACAATCTAAAGAAAAACTATCATAAGAATTCTGGCACATGTAACTAATAATTGAAGAAATGACAGAGTGACTACAAAATATTGATTATGAGCCTTATCTTCGAAGATAAATAAGCTTGTAAGTTACTTCCTAAGTGATCTTTAAAATAACTGCAGCTTTTTAAATGTCTCATATAGAATTTATAACTATAAAATTATAAGTTAGTGTTCATCCCATATACTTATAAAACAGAGCTGTTACTATATTTTCTCTTCATCAATATGAAATACCATATACAATATTTGGAATTTCTGTGATGAAATTTTTAATTATTGATATTTGTACCCATGTACAGGGATTGAAAGTATATATACTTAAATTTGCAAAAATTTAGAACTTAAAATCTTCTGTACTTACTCAGTTAACTTAAATGACCAACATTGCCCTTTATATACAGCTTTCCTGTCAAACACACTGATACACATAGAAAATGCTCAAAGGACATCATCACTCTTTGTAAAAGATATTCATATTCATATTCTCTCTTCCTCCTCTCTTTCACCTCTTTATCTGTCTATCTCCTTTTCATTTCAAGGCAGAGACCCACTAGACCCAGTTATAAAATAGCCGATTATTCTGAAATAATATGATCCCACCCCAGGATGAACTAAATTATATCATCCCCACTCCTTTCCAACTTCTCTAACAGAAGCAAAAGCATTCCACAATATTTGAAAATATCAACAAACAGCATCCCACAGTAACTTTTATATAATTGAACATGAAAATTCAAGTGTAAATATATATACATTAGGTTTTTTTCCCCCAAACACTTCATTCCCAAAGGGGATGATGTCTTTTTTGTATGCTCCAGAGTAAGCCAGAGGACTATGAATGTGGGGAAAATAGGGTCTAAAACTGGCACATCTCCATAAATGATTATCAACTCCTTAACTTGCGAAAAAGAATGTAACCATAGATTGGTAATATGGCATGGTATTCTCCATTGCCTTTTAGCACTTTAGACCCAGTTATTTCTCACTGAAGTCAGGGGAGTCAGTTAAGACTGCCACCTGTCACAAGCTTGTTTGAAAAGTCAGTGCTACCCCAGCCTGAGTTCCCTAGTTCTTCTAAGATCGCAGGAGTATCAACAGAGCAGTAAAGTTCCCTTACTCCTATATGCTGTATTACATGATATTGTTTCAAACATATGAGTAGATGCTATGATACTGACATTAAGGTGGACAATGAATTACTGAAAGTGGAAAGAACTAGCTCTGACAGATTACTTTTATGAGAATTCTATGTAGCCATTCTAACAATCCATTAACCTATTATTTTATCAAAACCATTAAAAAATTATCAAAATTCTTTCAAATGGATGAATCCTATTGCAGTTTTGGTGTATGAAACATCTCTCCTATCTCTCTGTCCCTGTCTTTCTCTCTCTATATATATATATTCATTCTCTCTCTCTCTTGCTCTCTATTATATACATTATATATACATGTATATATATATTAGAATGTGTGTGTATAAATACACACATTCTCTCTCTCTCTCTCTCTCTATATATATATATATATATGTGTGTATATATATATTTATTTATATATATATAGAGAGAGAGAGAGAAAGAATGTTTGTATTTTGATAGTTCCTATTCTAATTGTTGGCTAAAATAACACTTTCATAAAATGGCATTTTAAGTGCATTATTTTAGTGTTTAAAACTGTCTTAAGTGAATGTTTTTAACTGGAAAAACACTAATTCAATGTAAATAATTTATTACAGAGAAGAAAATTAAAATAGAATAAACATAAAGCCTACCAAGTTTTTTTTTCTTTTTTCTTTAAAGCAAAGAACAATGTCACTATGGGGACATTATATGTTCTACAAGGCAGTTCACATCTCTATTTTAAAAATTCTATACACTATGACTGTATTAGAATATTTATCTATATTAATCTCATAGTCTATGCTTTTAATATTTTATTTTATTTTATTGAGACTACAAACATGTATCATAAGAAGCAACGTGATATGGACCAAAGCCAAAGGAAATTTTACTGTGTGTGCTCTTTCAGAAGAGAATAAAAAGCTGATAAAGCTTAGGCCGAGTAAGAAACACATGCAAATATCACAAGGATGATAATATTAATCATCTTTCCAGTTTTCCAAAGAGGATAAAGAATTACCCCCACATGCATTACCTTTCATTATCAGCATTATACCTACCACTTTGTAAAATAAAGTCTAATGTATACACAAAATGAAAAGCTATATGTCTAAGAAATCCTTGAAAAACTGAACAAAAATGTTGCTATAAACAAAAAAGAAAAAAACACAAAGCAAAACACCCTACATGCATGTTTATTATTTGCGGCTCAAAGACCATTAAATCCTTGAAGAGCAAGAAAATACACCTTGGGGCATATAGTATTTGGGGGAAAAGGCTATTTTAGTTGAAAATATATTCATGAATTGCATCCTCATGCCTGATATAATGCTTAGAGAAAGTTCAAATTAAGTCCCCAAAAGGATGTTTTAATTATAAGAAGCAGTATTTTGAAACGTATACAAACCACCCCACTTGTTTGGAAACAAATGACTTCTTAGGATGTAGAAGTATTACTATCAATCGCCAACGAGTTAATTCTACATAATAATAAGGCAGGTTTGGATGCAAACTGATCCATTGTGGAATGCTGTATCTAAAATTGATTACAACAGCACTCAAAATGAATGCAGCCCTCCAAACCACTTCTTTGCTCAGGAACATTAATCTCAATTAGAAAGAGACTTTCATTAATGGTAATGCTTCGTATAAAAAAGTATGAAATAAATCAGTTTTTATAAGACACACAATTAATCAGTTTTAAGACTAAAAAGTTTTTTGTTTTTTTTTAAGCACAAAATTTGCATCAAGACTCTTTAAAACAACTGATATCTCCAAAATCAGGTTTCAAATGTGTCCAAAAAGAAGATAATATGACATAAATTTTAAGATTTAATAGTTGAAACTTTCCAGTAGCATTGCATTATTGCACTAGCTTTTCAGTACATTTTCTTATTCTGAATGCACATTAAATGCTTCTGTGGAACTATCATTCCACTTTGTAAAACAAATATAAACATTGACTTTAACTGAAAATTCAAAGGAATGTATAAAAATTGGTTGTGAGTCAGAATACAACTTGGATAGCAAATTACTGTAGTCTTTGCTGATGTTCTCCATCTAAGTACAGAAAGTATGTTCTGAAAGTCAAAATGAATATCCGACTATCAAATGAAACATTGAGTAGGTAGTAACATGCAATTGAACATGCTTAACAGGTTTCTACAGCACATCTTCAAGAAAAGGGCAGACAATTCATTAATGCTGCTGAATACATTGATTCACGTAAGTCTAATTAATACCTTGATGACATTCCTCAGCCACCCAGAAACCAAATTTTAATACAAAGGAGGTAATGCATTGATTAAAACAATCAACATTAATAACCTAATACACTTGTCTTTACTGTGCTTTTATATCACACTATGTCCATTTTCTGGACTTATTTCCCAGTTCTATTCTAAGTAGGATAAACTTCAGCATTTCCAAACACACTTTTACAGTTATTGCAAAAACAACATTTTTTGTACATAAAGCTCAAGGTTGATCAAGTATTTCTGATAGGTCATTCTACCCACAATAACAGCCATATACTTTTGCCTGGTTTCTTATTGCTTGATTGTTTATAAAGAGAATAATTACTCTTGGCTCACAGAAGCAAAGCTAAGAAGGATTAACTTGAACTTGATAACTGGATTATTATTGTTTAGTTAAGGTTTCTTGCCAAATAAATTTAAAACTTTTCACTCTATTTAGGTGTTTTCTTCTATTCAAAGATAAGCATCCTTGTCTTTCTTTGTCTTCACCCTAATAAAGCAGGTTTCCTTTTCTAACCAAAGACTCGTGACACGCCTACAAGAGCATAGTAAGAAAGCCTCTATAATTTACCCAAATCATTTCTTTCTAGAAAATAAACATAGCCATAAAAAATGATTCAATTTGGAAAAATAACTAGTCACAATTCTATGAAGTTTTGTGCTTTATTTTAAATAATCAAGCAATCATGATTAAGGTCAATATTCTCTGCTAACATGAATGCTATTGGCACGAGATACTAATATATTTTCCAAATTTCTAAACACTCACAGTTACTAGAATATAAATATACTTTTCATAAAAATTGTGTAGTCTGTGTAAAATATATTTTGTTTTAATCAAAGGGACTTTTTTCTTATAATATATATTCTTTTTAAGAATACCTAATAAAACATTCCTACTAGGAAAAAAATAGTACTTTTGAGTAAAACAAATATTAAAATTCATGTAAGAAAAAAAATGCAAGACTGTCCAAAAAAATGCAACAGGAAGACCGACACAATCCTGAAACACACAATAGAAAAACTAAACTCATTATAAACCTCTATCTTTGAAGTATTTAGGAATAATTTGTGAATGCCATGACATTTTAAAGATTAGCAAGTCTTATTACTAAACTGACCTCTCACTCATACAGCAAGAATTAAATATTTGCTCTGCATTTAGAATCACAAATTGGAAGTTTCAAGGCTCTTACAAGAACTTCATATTTTAAGAAATAGAAGCTAAAAGTTTTAGATAATTAAAAGTGTATTGAGGAATGTAAAAAAACAAGATTGTTGGTGTATTTGTAAAATCTTTTGTTTCAACTGAAATATTAAAATCCATAATGAATTTTATACAGTCACTCTTAATTCTTATTCTGTTGCTAATGTGCTAGAAAGACTACAAATACTTTTCCAGGTAAGCAAATGGGAGGCAAGGGTGGAGGTATATGCATCATATTTTAAACAAGATCCTAAAAAAAATCAAATTACCAAGTTCTGTTCAGTTCAATACCACCTTTGGGGGGTACTCTTCTAAGCTTTCCAAAAGAGCCAGTCCTATCTTGTTTATTTCCTTATGACAACAGAAGGGAAAGGTAATGCCTGAACATATTTCTATTTCTAGTGAAAAGACCACCCAGTGGATTCTGCCAGAGCCTACAAATGTTTGACAAATACGTTGTCAGAAGATAAGAAATAGAGTATTTATAAAGAGACAGTCCCATTCTCTTGGATCCCAGCTGTCTGGGGCCGTGTAAAAAGTGCTTGGACAGTTCTCACTCTTCAAGTTCTGTTGCTGTTACTCCAAGTACCAGGAAACTTTTCTCTAGCTTAAAATAATAATGACTTCAAATATTTGCTGTATTACACAGAGGTAACCCTTTCTCTGCAATAAGAGGTAGTACAGGTTACCATTACAACACGTACCTTAAAGGTAAGGTGCTCAGCAGAGATCAGACCTAACCCACTTGAATGTAAGTTCCTTCTAATCGGTTGTAAAACAAGATACAGACTTCGATTGAGTTGCAGACTCATAAGTCTATAATTTTTTAAATGCCCACCCAGCTCTGGATATTTGTTTGTTTCCAGCCCCATCCGAGTTTCCAGATCAAGTTTTAGTGCAGATCCACAGTGCACAAACCACCCCAACCCCTCTTTCTCCTCTACTCGATCCCAACTTGACTCCCCGGGAGTTAGAGAAGCCTCGTTTCCGCTTCTCCGGGAAAGTGGTGACTTCCCAGGGCTTCTCGCTCGCTGGATGCCCCACAGGATCTTGTCAGACACCTTCTCAGAGGATTTGGCGCCCCACCGCAAAACTGGGGATCACCCAGGTCAGAGCAAGAGAGGCTGGGCTCCCTGCCCCCACTGAGCGCCCAGCCTCTGAGCTGCCTTTCTCCGGGAGCCAGGGAGCCGGGTGGGAGCCAGGGTGCGGTGCCCAGCTCCTAGGACGAGAGGGCCGGGCGAAGTTCCCACCTGAGCAGGCAGCCGGAGGTGTCAGACGCGTAGGAGGGGCGGGGACACGGAGGCCGGAACCGGGAGGCCAGACCTTGGAAGGCTGCATGCGGAGGAGATGCTCCTGGGCCACCAGGGCTGGCCAACTTGCTGCCGCCTCCCTGAGCAGCTCAGAGAAACGCACTGCCACCGGCCGGCTCCGGCCCGCCCACCCTGCAGCTCCGGGTGCCACAGCCCGGGCACTAGGACCCCAGAAAGGAAGGAGGGGGCGCCGGCGGCGGCGCCGCACTTACCGCGCTCGGCTCGCCTGCGCCGCCTGAAGCCGCCGCGTTCACCCGAGCAGCGCGCACACACACCACTTGGCCAAATTCAAAGGCGCCGGGCACATGGGGGAGGGGGCCTGCGCAGGGAGCGGAATGGGGGAGGCAGGGGGTGCAGGGAGGGGGAGAGAACGGCAAGTGTTACAACTTCCTTCCCTGCCCACCGCCCGGCCTCCGGGAGGGCAGCGCGCACGGAGCGCCAATGAGTTCACTTTCTTTTTCTCCCCCGCGCTCTCCCCCTCTCCTTTCCCGCCGGCCTCTCCAGCCTCCTCCTGGGCTGCTGAGGCCCAGCGTAGTTTTCGGTTCAGGTTCTGGGCCTGGGAGCGGGAGGATGGAGGCGGCGGGCAAGGAGGAAGAGGGCAAGGTGAGGAGACAGGCAGGGCGCAGGGCCAGGGAGCTGCATCCAGGACCTTAATTGTGTTACGGGGGACACGCCGGGCCGAGTGTGCCTGAGACCAGGCGCGTACACGTGTCCGTGTGTGTGTGTGTGTGTGTGTGTGTGTGTGTGTGTGTGTGTGAGAAAGAGAGAGAGAGAGAGAGAGAGCGAGAGAGAGAGAGAGGAGCCTACCATGCGCTTCCCCCAGTGCAGATTGCGGGAGAGCCCAATCCCAGGGCGAGCTGGACCCGGCTGTGATCATTTATAATCCTTGACTCCTCCGCTCCTCCACTTGTCAAGATGACAGGTACTTTATTTCTTCTTCTTTATTCAAAAACAGAGATGCCCCGTTTACTGCCTTTTTCTGTCAAACGGGACTTGCCGGACTGAAGCGCGCTGGCAGCCCCTCCCTCCCTGCGCCGCCCGCCGGGCGAGCACGGGGAAAGCACCGAGGCGCCCGTGCTGTGACCAATCAGTGCCTCGACGGCTCGCCGAGCTTCAGGGGTCATCCGCCAGCACCGCGCCACGCTGATGAACGGCTCCCGCCGCCTTTCGGCTCTGCGGAGGGGTCTGCCCGCCGCTGATGGCAAACACTAAGGAACTTCCAGCGCCATGGGAAATTCACACGCACCCACGAAGTGCGCGGTACGTGCGTGGGCGTCTGTCCTTCCTTCTCGGGGGGCGGGGAGCAGGCGCGGAGGGGGCGGGTGACTGCTTTGGACCTGAGTGTCAACGCCAGTCTGTGTGTCCAAGCCTCTCATCTTCTTAGAAAACCACTTCTCTTGGTCTTCCATCGGGTGGGCGTTCCAGGCCACCGGAGTCACCCGAGGAGGTGGGAGTGCGAGACCCTGCGGGGAAGCTGGATTCCGAGGCAGAAGGGCCCCTGGCAGGCGGCCGCCCTTTACACGGCCTCTGAGCGTGACCTGCACCTTCCCTTCCAGAGTGTGCTCTCATCAGAGAGCGAAAAGCGCAGATGACCTTCGACTGGTGAAGCGGACCCACAGCCTTCAGACTGCCTTACAAGCCCACCGGGCACTGTCATTGAGCAAGCGTGCGTCCTCGGGTTCGAGCACCAGGACCTCCAACAAGCGCGCACTGGCCAGGGGACGGAGTCTGGAGTCCCCTAAAGCCCCCACATCTCGCTCGCTCTCTCTGCCTCCCCCTGCCTCTTCCCTCTCATTGGCACTCGAACACCTGCCTTGGTTTTGCTGTGGGAGGAAATAAAAGTTTACTGCTCTCCACAAGACATTGTCACTCGCTGCGCACTTAAGTTCCCTCCGAAAGTAGCTCCCGTTTCCGCAGCGTGAGCGCGCACACACACACACACACACACACCCTGGCGTGAGCTCCCACCCCACCTGCGACCTTCACTTCTGCAGACCGGAGCTGCTCTCGGACGTGCAGGCGCCTTTCAGTTCCAGGATAGGGCAGCTGCGCGGGGACGCGCGCGCTCCTTTGGGTGCGCCCGAGCATACCCCTGGGGCTAGTTGAGAATCAGTGACCTGGACGCCCGGGGCACCTGTCCATGGAAACGTGGCAGAAGGGGTAGTGGGCTCTGAGCCTTCTTACTCCACTTCCCATCCTTAACTTCAGAGCAGGAGAGTCACCGACCTACACGGAACCTGTCGGGCTGGAAGAAAATGCACTTATATGTGTAATTATGTGCAGAACAAGAAACAGCCTGAGCTGGGAAAACAGGAACAACGCCTCCTAGGAAAGCCGATAGTTTCCCGAAGTTTGGGTAGAGTGGACAAGCAGGATCCCTGCACTTGAATTAGTGTGCTCAGTTCCACAATCTGAGTTCCCCGAGTCGCTCCAGTGACCCAGCGCCCAGGGGAACTTCAGTGTCGCTGGGGTCCGAGCAGCCCGGCCTGCTCGGGGCGCCCTCGTCTCCAGCACCGCACGCGCATCCTCGCGGGTGAAAGCTGGAGTCGTCCCGGCGCGAGCACGCTCCTTCCTGCCACGTGCTTTCACACTTGAAAAACAGAAGGCGGCGGGGGCGGATGGTTATCGCCCTCTCACTTTAGCCATTCTCGTTTTAAGAAAACTCCTCTCTTATGAAAATATTCCCCAGATTCCATGGCAATTACACACACCACTTAAAACTAGCAACCCTGATAGGATCATAAGGAAACTTGAAGGGCGCTTCATAAATCACCGTTCCCACAAAAAACATTTGAAATGTTTAAAACTTTGCTAAGTGTCAAAATAACACTTCTTTGCTTTTTTTTTTTTTTATGTATCTTGCTAGCTAGGAATACGTGGGGAAAAACAAAACAAAACTGCTTCATCCCAAAGAGACCACACAGAAGAGCTAAATTGCTAGTAGAACAGGTGGCAGTTACAGTGATAGTGGTGGCATGATTCTTCTTTTCACCTTTTCTGTTTTGCCCCTAGAACCCTCATTATAGCTACCGCTGGTTATATGCTTAGGAAACAATAGGACTCATATAACTTAGAAATGGTAATAAATCTTCCAGCCTGTCCGTAGCCCAGCTCCTTGGTACATGATATCCAGTTTTTCAGTATGTGATGCTGAACAGTCACACTAATTGGGAGCCATCTAGACAAAATACTGCAGAACTCGTTACCACGGCCCTGCGCCCCCTACCAGTATCACCACTAGTGGACAAAGCCCGCAGGCGACCTCCTCACCACCTGCACGTGGCAGGTGCTGCCCTCAACCCACTCTGTATGTGACGTTTGGGTCCTTTTTTTTTTCTCCAACCCTAACAAAGAAGTTCCACCATTTGAGGCCAAGAGGAAAAGCTGATGTTGTGCAGTGCCACACTGTAGCTCGTGGGTTCTCCAAATGCATCCCTGGAGAGCAGAGAGGCGGCTTGTTCGCTGAGCAGCAGGCCCTTTGGCTTGCGGAGCTGAGGTCGCAGGAGGGCGGCCGGGGAAGAAATGCACGGCGTCGCGGTGCGTCTCCCCAGCCGCTCCCTGCGCACCCGGCCCGGCCCTGCGGGGCCTTCGCCACCTTAACGCAGCCGGTTGCGCACGAGAAAACGGGACCGAGCTGGCGGCATCGTGGTCCCGTAGGGACACCCTTGTCACATTGATACACAGTTCTCAAAAAAAAAAAAAAAAAATGTTGCGCAGCTCCCCTTGCAGCCGCCACCCCCACTCCTGAAAATGCGTGCCTGCGGCCTTTGCAAGCCTCCAAATTCTAAAAAGTGCTGCCGGCAGGAAGAAGAGAATGGGTCCGACCACCGGACTCACGTTGGGATTAGGAAGGATCTGACGGTGCCGACATCGCTGTGCCGGGAGCGCGACAGGCTCTCGTCCTGCCGCTGAGACCGATCCCACCGCACCTGCCCCGCGGCTCCATTCACATCCCACCTCAGTGACGCTCTCTCGGCTCCTGAGGGTGATGCTAGTCTGTCGCTATTAGTCAGCATCACGTGCGCCCTTCTGGACGCTCTTGTTTTGGGGGCTGTCAGTTTTCTCCTCCGCCCTAAAGACCCAGCAGAAGGGGCCGGGTGGCAGCTGTGCCCGCCCCCTCCCGTGGGGGGCAGCCGGGCGGCCACTTCTGCCTCTGGCACGTAGGGCTCTCAGGTGCGCCGCAGGGGAGCGCCGAGTCGGGCCGGTAGGAGGCTCTCCAAGGAGGCTCGTGAACACCTCTGGACTTCACGGGTCGTCCTGGGACTTACTGCATCTACTCCAGCAAACAGGACAGAGTGTAGACTGCTCGTGGGGCTGGAAACAGGGCTACACCCTTTCCCACCTCAGGGGCTCCAGGTGCTCATGAGGAAGAGAGAAACAACTGGGGCAGGGAGGGAGGGGCCCAAGCTCAGACACTCAGACCTAGCTCTCCTCTTGAAAAAGAGGGAAGCCAGCCCTCTATGTAAGTCCAAAAGGAGGCTACCTGCCTCTCCACCGAGAACAAGTGACAGGTGACTTAAATCAGAGGCTGCCCTCAGAGACATGTCCCCAGTGCCAGGCACCTGGGTGTGGTGGTGAAACACGTCAGTTGGCATGTAGCAACAAACAACGGACTGTAACAATTTAGAGCTCTACAACTTAAAACTTTCACACAGCACTCTCTCAAGTAGTTCTAAATTTATTATAGGTATTTAGGGTGTTTTTTTGTTTTTTGTTTTTCCTTGCAAAAATAAGTAACTCATTTACCTTGGCTGTTAGATTGATGGAAACTGTTAAAGACATTTTATCACTAAGTTCATCACTGACATAGTCATAAAATTAAATGACTGTTTGTGGTGGAAAATACTCGTTCATGGCCTTAATTAAAGCAAGACAGCCCTCTCTCAAGCACAGGCATTTTGGAGCCACCCAGTGAACTGGTGATCAGAGAAACCAACCTCTAAATGGGACGAGGCTTTTCTAGCACATTAGTTCAAGTTCCACCCTGTAAACCCAGACTCCACGTGTCTCTGACCTTCGATGAAAACTCAGTTGTGGAGCACAACCCAACCGCTAACTTGGTTTTGCTTGAACTTCATAAAAGACCCACTGTCCTAGAGGATTTTAAACGCAGAGGCAACTTTTCATGTCACTTTCAATTGTGGCTTAACCCCATCTATGCATTTCAGCCCTGCTACACTCTTCCACGCTAAAAGATGCAACCTTCATAATAGCTATCCTGGAGAACCTTTTAAAATCCCCTATTTCCTATAAGCAACTCCTTAGTAAGTCATTAAGGTATGCAGTATATAGTGTACTTAAGGTAGAAGTGTATAGTGGATTCAAGGTAGACATTAGCTGTTGACCAGGTTTATTATACATTAATGGAACAGGAGAATTTTGTTAATAACACAGTGTCCTTTAGATAGTCCAGGATCCCATCTGTGACTTAACTTGTAAACATAGTCTAAAAAAATAGTCATTAAGTGACTAGAATTCAGTGTCAGGCCCATGGAATATGTCCCCATTTTCCAGAAGTGCCCTCCTCTCTCATCCCTTTGCCTTCCTTCCTCTGGGGTGTCCTGCCTCAGTCACTGGAACACCTACTTATTAAAGCGGCTATTAATGATCCTCGCCTCCCTTAGAAGTGCTTCCACTGTACTTTCCACATGGAATAAAAGACGGCACTGTTTGTTTGTTTGCTTTGTACAGACCTTTCCATATAGCTGGAGCATCGTGGTTTGGTCTTATTCCTTCTTGAACCCAAAGGGTCTAACCTAAAGCGCTGCCATATAGAAGATGCTCACTAAATAGCTGTTGAATGAATAATTACAAGAAGAAAATATTTCCATTGAATTCAGTCATTCTTACTTTCGATTGAAAAATGTCATAAATAAAATGGACTACTTTGAAAGTATATTTATTGAGTATGTGTTTCCAGTTTTCTGCCTATCAGTTTTCTAATGGCACCGAGTGTAAAAATCAAGCCACATCAATTCACCTCTGAACTTGGTTGACTTCCTTCAGAAACATAATTTGAAGTAAAGACAAAAACAATGGGAAAAAGCAAAGAGATAAAATTTTGTCTTCCTCTGTTTCAGTAAGACATGGCATTTATTGAAATATGGAAAAATTTGTAGTGAGCACCTATTAAATACAGGTAGTCTAAGAATTTTCTACCAAATATGACATTATTTATGAAACACTTACTGTTTTCCAAACTTCCTTTGGATTTTTAATGGTAGAACTGGAGAGCCTAAGATGACTGCTTTTCATTTCTTCAATACAAGAGTTCAGCTGGTATTGGGGAAACAATCTCTGTTTGTTCCTGTCTGCTCAGAAGGACTGTTTCTAATTGATCTGGCATGGAATTTAGTTGGAGTTGTGTATGTTGCAAACGAAGCACAGAGCCTGTATGCTTTGTAAAGTGATAACCATATGGGCCTTATTTGAAACATTTGAGGATTTTTGACATTAACCTGGGTTAAATTGAGCCATAAACTCAACTCAAATGTATATGTCCTGACAAATTTATCATCACTTTGGTTAGATTCAATCCATGTCCCTCTCAGATTAATAAAGATGATGACCACTTATCACAAATTCAAATGTTCGTTATGATAAAAGTACTATAACGTTGTACTTTGCACTGTTTAAGTGCAAATTGCCTATATTAAGCAGACATTTTCTACTGTTATCACTTTCAGGAGAGTGGAAATGTTTAAAAATGATTTCTGGGTAAAGAAAAGGATATATAGTCAAATCTAGTTCCTCTTACACTCTTTTCAAGTGTACTTCACTATCATCATGAAGATTTCATTAAGCAAGCTCAGCTAAGCTAAAAAGCAAAGTGGCTGGAAGTTACTACTTATGGAAATGTCTTCAGGACTTCTACAAAATAATTTATTTACTATTCTTCCTTTAGTGACCCAGGTAAGCACTGAAGGTTAAAAATACAACAGAATTCTAGTGCTCCCTTCCCTGACTTCTGAATATCGAATTTAGAGTTTACACTTTGTTACAGATAATAGTACTAAGTTATGGATGTTGATGGTTCTTCCCTTGCAGCTTTAAATTGCCTTGAAAAAGATACAGTTTCTTTAATTAAAAAAGCTGCACCGAACTAATCCCTCTAGCTGAAAAAAGAAAAGTTTTAAGCAATCTCTTTCTGCTCTGAGAGAGAAAGGCAGACAATACCATAACAGATCAGAAACATAAGCTATAGTGTGCAGCCAGGAACACAGCAGGGAACTGAATACTGCTCCGACTGTGTCATTTTTTAATCCCCCATCCCAGTTTTCCCCGTCTGACCTCATGCTGAGATGAAGTTATCACAGAAGACAGCTTTACTCTAACCAATGAATCCAACCCTGGGTCTGTATTATCCTTAGCAGATCAAAACACCGCTTTCATCAAATAGCATTATCTGCATAAAAGGCATGCAATTGCCCGATAATTTCACCCAAACTATGCTATTCATTTAAAGGACAAGAAGAGAAATATAATTCATTCCTTTTTGGGGGTGGTGAAGAGTGAGATTTGGGGAGAGACAAATGCTAGAGAAGCGAATGTACCCACTTCACTCATGGGAACTCTCCTGTTTGTAACACAAAATCCCCAGAAGGGGTCCATTTAAAAAGTTTCCCTATGCCTGTGCTTTAAGATTAATTGTTGGAGCAATTTGGTGCAGTTTGAGTGACAAAAGTGTAAGTTGTGTAGAAAACTGGCAGTGAGAAATTACAAAGCTTGCTGATGCCATTAGCCATGCTTCCCTGAACCCCAATAAAAACATCATATCCAGTAAAATTGGAAAAGCATAAGAATTAGCCGAACAATTGGACGAAGTTTAACACAACACCATATGGGGAGGTTGTTCTTACTGGAAGAACTCTCTATGCATTGTGAGAAGTTTGAATGCTCAGATTGGGAAAAGGAAGACTAGTGCACAATTTGGGGTTGATACTTTAAAGAATATTTCAGAAATTTTAGGAGTAAAGACTAGCGTTAGCCTCCTTCAGATATTTCCCCCATTTTATGTTTAAACAGTGTTCTCATTTGCATTGTAGAGTGTATGAAATGTTATAATGGGCTTCTCTTTAATGGATCTAACTCCTTATTGAACGACAGCAGTTGTTTTGCTCAAGGTATCACGATACGTTAGAGCACTCAGACAAAATCGTTTGTGTCAAGTAAATGGAATTACTAAGAAGTACTAAAACTCCCATGTGGCTGTGGGGGTGACCTATTAGGTATATGTTAATATCCTTATCGTATGTATTACTCATCATAATTTTAATAATTGGACTTAAAAATGTAAATCATCTGCTCAGTGCTTTCAGAATTTACTCTGTAAACTGACCCTGTATAAACTCCAGCTTAATCTCTAACCTTCTATCACACAGACAACATCTAGGCACAAAAATGTGTAGGACAAACAATCTAAATTGTTTGAAAAGGAGCAACATTAAAAGGTTTCAAAGCGGAGGCTAGGAATACTCTTGAGTATTCAGGAAATAGGTGAGGGGGGTGATAATTTTCCCCCTAAAAGAAAGACACCATTTATATAAGAAATGAATCACAGCATGATTACTTGTCATCATTGGCATTTTAATTACATGTATGTATTTTTCAAAGCATTTTAGTATAATTAATAAATAGGCATTTTTTTCCTTTCTAAATTCCTGAAACTGCAATTCAACACTAAAGTGCTCTGAGGCTAAAAGTCTGTATAGATATATGGCCTGCTTGGTAGTAAAGTTCGAATTCTTGTTTCCAAAATATAGCTTCATGACATACAAATTATCTTAAATGTAATATGATCAAGCATTAAACTATGGCATTTCCATGAATTTAATGACAGTGCTATTTTCATGTCAAATTTGATTATAAGAACCAGCTTTCAGAGTGAACTTTGTAAAATCCCAAATCATTATCAGATCATTGAAGGTTCAGTCTCACAAAACTTCTTGTCTGTGAAGTATCAACTGAAGACATGTAAGTAGAGAGGTGAGTTTCATATTTTGGTACGTGTGTGTGTGTGTGTGTGTGTGTGACTGACTTTAGAAGTCACATATCTTTCTGAAAGCGCTAGAAGTGGAAGGCTGTTTACATCATCAATATAAGTGCTGCTCTCACCTTACTCACTTAGGATGTGATTTATGCTCAGACACTATATTCTCGAAAGAGGAAAGCATACCATGGACCATTGTACTCATTTGAAAGAGAGGTAGTAAGACAACTTCCTTCCTTAGGACTTTACAAAATTTAAATCCAACACAGGATTTTGGTATTTTATTTCTTCTGTACTTCCTCTCCAAGCCTGTGTTTGCCTCTGAGCTGATTTCTCTACGAGACTGAAACTGGATCGTTCACAAACCCAGATTTCAGAAGTAAATTAAATCACAGTCACATGAGTTTGTGTCGGGAAGTGTAAGCAATCATCTTCATGGGCCATAGCATGGTTTGTTTTAAAAATGATACTAGACAACACAGCCCTGCTTTCAGAGTAAAAGCTTCCCAAATGGAGCAGGAAATGGCATTTCTAACAACATTTTAGGTATTCTCTTGACAGAAACTTTGGTGTATTTTGCTTACACTACATTAAGACCACTAGGCCTCATTTGCTCTGAAATGAAGAATTTCTAAAAGAGAAGAATTGCAAATTAAGGCCATGAAATGGCTAACGGACTCAGATTGGAATGAAGCACGTTCTGACAGACTGTAGTATCCAGATTTTGAGTCTCTCTGATGAAGATGTAGTTCTGGGTTTGGTTTGGTTTGGTTTGGTTTAGGGGAAAATGTATGAAGCCAGGCATTCTCAGAGAAAGCAGAGTCAGGGTTGGGCAGAGTTAGCATCCAAATTTCTCTGTTTACCGAACACATCTTTCCTAGCCCAAATGTAGCACTCTTAATCCACAAAATCTATGAAGGACCAGAATGCACCTTCTCTTTTATCCTTGGATAAGATATCTAGGAGAAAGAAAGAAAAAAAGAAAAAAAAAAGAAAAAGGAAAGTAGGCAAGTAGGCCAGGAGAAGATTATGAGCTAAAAGTCTATAAAGAGGGAGAAAATTGGCAGAGAGAATCTGAGTTAGGGGAAAGAGAAGAGAGAAGAAGCTTAAACTGCAGATAAACTGTGAGGATGCTAGAAGGAAGAGAGAGTGCGTGTGAGAGTCCTAGGTTAGATTCTCAATTTAATGCTCCTGGCCTGCTGGAGTTCTGCCTCCCTCTCTAGGCTCTGTATTTACACTGACGAGTGAGCACCCTAGACTCCTGTCTCAAGAGTTTGCCACTGAGTCATCTGGGCAGCTACCAGCTGTGCATCAGTTCAGCATATGGTTTTGCATCATCCTGGGCCAGGAATCGAACCCTGGACCTAGCAAATTCAAGGCAAGTGCTTAACTACTAATCACTGAGCTATCCTGGTACCCCCTGAAGATTATCTTGATAATGAACTGTCTGACAAAATCTATGGTAGTCCTAGACCGATATTTTTCCAATGGTGACCTTTAGAATACCTGTATGAGATTCACCTGGGGGTTCTTAATAAAATATACATTTCTGGGCCTACCTCAGGTTTGTGGAATCAGAATCTCCAAGGATAGAACAAATAAATAAGTATTTTTAACAAACCTTCCAGAGCATTCCTATGCACAGGAAAGTTCTGGCAGTATTGCCCTGGGCTAAATATTTTGCATTAAGCAAATAATATTTCAGTGTTTATCATTAGCCCATTAAAAATGCACTTTTTTCTAATAAATCTAGTTCAATTATTTTCAAAAGTGACACATTTTTATTTAAGAAAGAAGCTCAAGTTCACAAAATGAAGATGGTGAGAATATCTGTCTGAAGAAATTCTAGCTGAAAATTCAGTGACACTTCAAAATTAGATTTTGAATCATCCTTTCTAGCAGTAATAAAATTAGTAAGTTATAAACTGAAATTACATTTTCTAGGTATCTTCATAGTTGAATTACTGAGTACAAATTTGTGCTGATGATATTGTTCAATATTATATGTATGATCCAAAGATTAGATAGATTTTAAATGAATCTTTAAAATTTATTAGTTCTGCTTATTATCAGAAATTAAGAATCCTTTGTGTGAAATGGAATAGAAACTGAACATGTTACAGCTTTTGACAGAAATCAAGAATAGATATGTCCCTCAAATTAAGAGCTTTATTTAGAAACTAGGCATTTACCGGTCAGCGTCCCATCTTAGTTCCAGGATAGCTTTCAGATGTATTCTCCTACAGAAAGCCCTTATATTTTTAACATAAAGCATTACCCCTACCTTGTCATCACTTCCTTCTTCTGCAATTACTTGCCTCTGTTATTATATGTAAAGATGTCGTCCTGTTGTCTCTTACATCACACAGTTCAAGTTCTTATTATGAATAGTGGGAAAAACATCCAATAGATATTTTTTGAAATATAGTCTCAACTGCCACAATTACCACGAGTATACCTGGTATTCATTGTTCTCTCCCTCCTTCTCCTGACTCACTTTACCTGTGTGTGTTGTTTATTGCTGACCATGTGATCAGTAAGTAACATTCATTATCTTATGTAATTTCATAACATCAAGCATAGTTACTATTATTTCCCCCATTTTAAAGATGAGTACATTGAAAAATAAGTAATTTGTCCAATGTAAGTGGAAGAGCCTCTTATAATAACTGTGATTCTAGAGCCCAAATACTTAACAATAACACCTATCTCCTCCTTATCAGAGAGAGTAGAAACACGAATAGAACCAGCTCTGATCATATTAGTTTATATTTTATACACATACGCAAAATCATGTACATACAGAAATACAAATTTGATCTTAATAAAAAAAATGCCTCTCAAAACACATACACCCACACCCAATGAGAATTCCACAAAGAAAGCACCTTTTTTTGTTGCTCAAGTCTGTTTTTGAGAAAAGTTAGTTATTTCACAATGTTGAAAAACTTGAACTTGACAAAACTGTGTACGTCCTGTTTCACGGCAACATTAGTCATCTTTCTTTATGTGTTGTAGAGATTTACAACAGAATTGCCCCCAACATAACATATTTTATAATTCTCTTATAAAATAAGAGAATTATATTGCTATTTCTTTAAGCAAAATATTGCAACCATCAGCACATAGTTTTAAAGTGCTGCATTAAGGCTAAACTTGAAGATTCCTTCCAGATGATGGTGTTCTCTTCAATGAATATTAAATACAGGATAGAGTTAAATCAGTGTGGGCTGGATATAGTTTGTAGATGATAAACCTTTGTGACAAAAAATTTCCAGGAAGGCTACAATGGCTCCAGTGCCCTTGAGCTTGTAGAAATTGTTAATAACCTTCTTTAAAGGACCAAGAAATTTAAACAGACTGAAGTGTAATCTTACTGTTACTTGAAATTATAAATCATTGAAAAACTGTCCATGAGAACACCTTAGGGACTAAATGTGGATAATAATGTTTTATGTGCGGTTGCAAAACAATAATGAACCTGTCTAGTCAATTGTTCTTAATAGCAATAGATCACAGTAGAAGGAAAAATACACATTCCTATTGACCCCTTGTGCATTCTGTTACTTCTCATTCTTGTGACTTCTGAGTGGTTTCCTTTGATAGTTATTCATGTAATGGTAGATTAACCCTAAAATTATGAGCTGTAACTCTTCCTAAAAGCAGAATTAATATCAACAACTGAAACAGGAGTAGAAAATGAACCCATTATCTTTGTTCCTTAATGAATATGATGTATTATGATGGGAGAGTTTTTCTAGAAAGGACTTGGTGAAAAAACAGACTTATATTCATATATTGGAAGAGACATGTACTATGGCCTGATCTCACTTTAATTTTGGTTATCTTTATAATGCATGTATATTAGGACAGGTAAACATATTTTATCCTGATCTGTAAGACTGATAAAATGCTGTATGATAGATTATAGTGGCTACATTAATTTTACATGTATGGGCATGCCATTTGTTCATAGTTAAATTGTAGAAAACAATTCCTTTGCCTACTCTTCACTCCTCCAACTCCCACCTCTTTTAGAGATATTTATGTCAACACAGTTCATGTAGTAGAGAGCTATAGAAAGAATTAGATTAGTTTATGAAGACAATCATGATGAAAATTCCACATAGTACCTATAGTAAAAAATCTACCTGGTACACCAACGATCACTATCATCACCAACAAACCAAACTGTTTATCAAATAACAATTTCATTTCATCATGGGGTTAAATCTACCATGCAAGAAATAATAGAAAGTCTTTTCTATACCTGTTTATGTCATTAGGTGTTATGAGAATTAAAGGAGATAGCTTTCCTAAATTTTAAAGTATTATAAAAATTTATTATTAATATCTTTCATTTATTTAACCAATTATCCAATTGTTCTTCAGTTCAACTCATGTAATAAAAACCAAAACAAATATACAGCATTTTAGTCCTAAACTTAATGTAATCATTTGCATGAAATAATGCTAAGGTCTTTCAGGATTGTCTTAATTTTAAACATTTATTAATACTATTTACATAACACTAAAAATGCAAAAAAAAAAATTAAAGAAAATACATACAGGATTGATCAACTGGTTCTCTCTTCTTGTGGTGGTAGATCATCTACGCTCATCCAACAACAACTTCTTGCAATCAGTGATGAGAATATGCAAGCAGATTGAGTTTAGTTTCTCTGACTAGGGAAGAGGACTTCTCCAAAGAGTGGTGTACATGGCATTTGGTATGAAGCCCTAATTTATTATACTATTAATGCAAACATATGGTATATTTTGGTGTATGACTGAGTATCAGTTATAAAAATAAATGTGATTTGTAACTATGAGTTTGATCCTTTTAATCTTACTAGTGCTGATCTGCTAGGGATTATCTTTTTTGATACCAAATTTTGATGAGAATGTCACCAAAATGGAATTTTGTGTGTGTTTAGGTAGAAAAATTGCTTTGCAGTTTAGTACGTTAATTTAGTTAAACCTTTATCTGGAAGTGCCAACATGTCTTTAATTTTGATAACTAAGTTTATCCCTAAATATAAAATTCCAGATTTCAATTAAATTTTAAATTAATATATTTTTATAATTATGATTTCTCAGACCACTCTCTGAAGTCTCTCTCTCTCTCACTCTCTCTCTCTCTCTCTATATATATATATATATTCATGTGTTTATATTTATTTATATATATGGATAGGTAGATAAATAGGTACATGTATATCTTTAGTTATATCTGTATTGCCTAGTATCATTTTAGTTTCACATATTTTAAGATTTATTTTATTGTTTTTGCGAGAAGGTGAGAGAGAGAGAGGGAAAAAGAGAAGGGAGGATGGCCCAAAGCAGTCTCCATAGTTGCACATTGTTAGTTGTGACATTGTTTCATTCCACACATGGGGCTGTGGGGCTGCATGGGGTGGGAACCAAACTGGGGGTCTCATATGTGGGAGGTGAGAACTTCTACCACTGAGCCATCTTGGCGGTTACCATTTGTGACGCAGTTTAGCATATGGTGTTTGCGTGGGCCAGGGCCAAGAATCAAACCCTAGACCTCAAGTTGCTGAGCTATCCCAGCGTCCTTTTTATAGTTTGCTTCTGTTTTATAATAAGCTAAGTTAATACAGTCTCCTGGATATTTCAAAAACACTACAATTAGGAGATTCAGGGATAGCTCAACAGGTTGAGTGCTTTCCTTGAAACCATGAGGTTCAGGGATCGAATCCTGGTCCAGGTCCATGCAAACCCATATACTGAACTGGATGCAACTGGTAATCTCCAGGATGGTGGCGAATGCTTTTGCCTCCAATGTAGAAAGCCTCCAGTTTGGTTCCTGTACCGCAGGCCCCATATCCACCTGTGTGGAATGAAACTCTGTCAAAATTAATGACGTACAACTATGGAGACAGCTCTGGGCCCTCCTCCATTCTCTTGTTTGTCTGACCATCTGTCTATCTCTCACCTTCTTTCAAAACAATAAAATAAATCTTTAAAAAATTACAATGAAGAACCCACCTTCTTTTTCTTAATTAACTGTTTTCCTAATAAATATTTACAGCTATAAAACAATCAGCACAACACAGAAAACTTTCAATCTGATATTTATATATCTCAGTTGTCAAAAGACTTATCTGAGCAATGTGAAGTGCAGTACTGACCTTTATGTAGAATTCACTTTTTCAATTATCTACCCTTATATACCTAGGTCTTTTGATATGTAGGTTTTCCCTGATTGGTGATGTATTGTACTCTTTCAAATAAGGTGCTTCTGTGCTGATGTGTTCAATAATTTCAGTTAAATTTTTTATTTCTTTTTATTTGGGAAGCAAGAATTCTGCAGAATAAATTCTGGTTAATATTTGACAAAACTGATTTGTGGTATCCTAAAACTCCTTAGGTCCATGTTTTCCTTTTTTTTTTTCTTTTTGGTACAAATATTAGCAAATTCCCACATTTGTAACGTAACTGTTTGAAGCTACATATACTTTGGTACTCACTCAGATTACTAATGCTTAACCCATTTAACCACCACTTCATGCTTTTTTTTTTTTTGACTATTTGCCTTAGCATCATTTTTTTTTCACTTGGTATTTATTATGTAAATTCAAAACGACTTGAGAGTTATATACTCTTTGGAATGCTCTCTGTCACCTGGGAATGTAAACTTTATTCTCATTTTCTCCACATGCTTTGTTGCCATAGATCTTTCTGGGCAACCTTAAATTAAAGCATTTTCCTCCCTCATGACCTGTAGTAATTTTTTCTTGTAATGTGAATAATTGTAATGACAGAATTAATTTGACTATGAAAATATGAGGAAAAAAGTCATATTTAACTCAAATTAATTGTTAATTTTGTGAAACCTGATATTGCGAGCAAACCAAATTTTATGATGTCAAATCACAGCTAAGTTCTTGAGTTGATTTTATCAAGTTTTTCAAGAGTTTTATATAGTGCAAGAGATGCATTGAAAATTCACAATTAATATTTGATGATAAATTTAAAATAAAAAATATTCAATATTTGATGATAAATTAAAAAAATTAAATATTCAATTCATATATATAGGCTGTTCAGAAAGTATCCACCCATGTAACCATTCTTGTTATAGTGACAATGGCTGAATTTTTTTTTCAGACAGCGTGCGCGCTGCGCACACACACACACACACACACACACACACATTTTAAATGAGTATTTACAAAATTTGCATATTTACTAAATAGATTCTTACTGTTATACCACAGGATAATGTCTCATTTTAGATACACAAAAAGAAAAATAAGTTAATATTGAATTGTTCTCCATAAAGATAACTTGAATCTTTATGGAGAAAAAGAAACAATTAAAGGAATATTTAAAACTGTTGTAAAGAAAAATAACCCAAAATTCAGATATTTTTAATAGCTCTTCTGCTAACAGTATAAATACGGTGGATATTAAAATTGTCTACATAGAGGAAAAAGGATATAAAGTAACATCTACTATAATAAGAAAATAAATTATAATATACAGTAGGTTTTTGAGAGTGTTCTTACAGGTTTTACTCAATGGCTCTTTTGACAAAAATAAAAAAATAAATAAGGCATTATTACTAATACTATTTGGTGATGTGGACTGATAAAATATATTATAAAACATCACTATAGAATGTAACAAACTTGTAATTCTTTTTACTATATACCAAATCTTCTTACTATATACCTTCAAACTTTATGTTTAAAGCTCCTTAAACTGTCTAAAAATAAATCAAGTTATTTACATAAAGCAAATATTCATTTAATAATTTGTAGTTGACTTCTTTATTACATATAATCTGCCTGATTCATATTCAATTTCCTTAATATTTTAATTTGGTCACAGTAAAATATACTTTGGCAAAAAACAAATTGACAAGGAAAAAATATTAAAAATTTGTTCCATCACAAATTAATATACAATTCTGAATATCCTAGTTTGCAAGTTATGCAGACCATATAATATTTAAACAAAATTTCAAAATCATTGCTCACTTGATGACTATGTTTTTGAAAAAGAGTATTTCAGTAAACTTTGTCTTGCTTCAAGAGAACAGAGTTCCTTTTAAGAAAAATGTAGCAAATTGTTTCAGCATGATCTTTTTCTTTATGTTTTATTTAAAATGTTAATGGAGTAAATCCACAATTCACATAATTTATTTTGAAACACTTCTGTTCAGAATATTGCAGTGTAAGAACAGTGATACACAAGCAAGTTCCCTTAAAGAACATGCATCAATTCAGTTCTCTTTTGAAGCATATTGCAAATGCCCTCTAACAGGGCATAGCAACATTACATAAATCATCTTATATAAAAAATTAACATGGCATCAAATATTTATAAATATTAATGTGTATGTTAATATAACCAAAGCTGTAACAAACAATCATAACCTTGCCAAGTTTCCTAGGACAGGCGGCGCTGATAACGATATCCATTATCTCTGGAGGAACGCACAATTATGAAAGTTATACACAGGATGCTATGTTCTTAGCTGCTTTTAAATTTATTCATTAAATGTCTACCTTATATATACTATTAACCCTTTATAGACCCATTCTTAAGAAATAGACAGGCAGCTCATGAGGGTATATATTTTAAAAATCATTTTTATTTAATCATTCACATGAGGGGTGCCTGAGATTTCATGTGACTTTATGAATAACTGGAGTATGTAGTATTCTACAAATAAATTCAGTTGGATTATCACATTAACATGCATTAAATATCACATATACACTTAAACATAAATATGTTGTACCTTGTTTAAGAAAGCCAACCTTCACAGAGATGGATTGGTGGTCTGTGCCTCTGAAATATAATATGCTAAACTATCTCTGTCTAGGAACAGTTTCTTTTACAGTGTCTATGTTGAGAACGGGGTAGGAGTGGGTAGTTCTTGGGCTTGCCAGCACTCAGAGGTGTCAATTCCACAGCTAGAGTTTTTGATCAGGCCCTAGGGGACTCACAGGTTATAGGTGTGGTTCAGCCAGGCAAAGTTTTGTTTGGCGTTCTTTTTCAGATTCAGCACTGTTGGCAGGTATAGTTAATTTAGTCAGCGGACATTAAAACAATGTGGTTTCAGAGGAGAGGGGGAAAAAGGCCACAATTTTATAAACATACATATAATGCAGGTTCAGTCAAATTTTGTTCAGAAGCCAACAGGTTTTGATGGACAAAGCAAGATGATTACTTTAATTGACAGCAAACATACTTTTGGATTGCAGATGTTTTGCTTTCCTGAAAGTAAAAAGTCTCTGGAATCCACCCATCTAAATCTGCTCCCAAGCTAGTACATTCTTAATTTTAAAGCACCCAACTTCTGTTTCCAGTTTGACTCCTCAGTGTTCCACAGATACGCTGCTTTTGTGGGTTTACGCTCTAGAGAGAATCTCTTCTATGTCAAATGTGGTGGGGATGAGTATAGCTATTGTGGTATGAACCGTGTTTCCATTTCAAAAGGTTTGGCCTTCTCATGGATTTAGGGTTGTGTTTTGGGACATTTTTACTTCTGATAACAATAGTAGTTCAACTTATTTTGAAAACTAACTATGGAATGAATAATGTCTCACGTAGTCAAAAAATGTCACCTTAAAATATTGTCCATTAGAAATTAATTTTACTGCAAATCTTCAAAAACATAATTGACTTTAGATGGGATGTTAAACCTAATAGACACTTTAGTACTCATTATTTTAATCAGATAAGAGATCAATACTCCTCTGGTGTCATTTGTAAGTGGGTCAGAACTTGAATGGGATGCAAAGAAAAAGAGTGAATTTGCATACTAGACATTACTATGTTACTTGTAAATTTCAATATGTATTTTAGACACAGTCTCTCAAATCACCTCAAAATATGGCACAGTTTGCTATTAGCAATTTTATCCTCTCATTCACGTTACCACATTGTTTATTTTGGGCCATTTTCCCTAACATGCTGCTATTTCTTTCATCAAAATTTAAGCATTATCTTGATTTCCTTGTTAGCTGCTGCCACTTTTTAATCATTCAACCAACCAACCAATTAATCAATCAATTAATTCTGCTCTCTTTTTAAGAAACTCCTTAAAGAATTGTCCAGACTTGATGTCTCCAAATGGTCTACTCCCATTTTCCTTAAATCCAATCAAACTTTTATCCCTGCCATTCCACAGGAACCACTCCCCTCAAGGTAGCCAAAGTTTTCACCAAAACACTGAGACTGAATTATAGGGCTACAGAATGCTTACCCAGTACATCATGCCCACCTTTCAACAACAACAACAAAACTACAATGCATACAAAAAGGCAAAAAGTGAAGATACTGACAAGCATCAGAACCAGAGTCAGAATGGCAGAAATGTTGAAATTATCAGACCAGGAACATAAAACAAAATATAATTAATAGGTTAAGGTCTTTAGTGGGAAAAAATGGACAATATGCAGGAACAGATTGATAATGTAAACAGAGAGATGAAAATTCTAAGAAAGAATAAAAAATAAGTGCCGGAGATAAAAACACTGTAATAGAAGTGAGGAATGTCTTTGATGGTATAATTTAATAGACTAGACAAGAGTGAGAAAAAAAATCTGAATAGTCAAGACCTGTGAAATGATTTCAAAAGGTATAACATATGTGTAATTGGGAATACCAGAAGGAGAAGAAATAAAGGCACAAAAGCAATATTTGAAGCAATAATGACTGAACATTTCTTGAAATTAATCTCAGACACCAAATTACAGACCCAGATAGTTCAGAGAACTCTAAGAAGAATAAATGCCAAAATAAATGAATAAACAAACAAATAAAGAAGCCCCAAAACAACACAGAAATGTATACCTAGGCATATATTATATTGAAACTTCAGAAAATCAGAGATAAAGAAAAAATTTTGAAAGAAGCTGGAGGAAAAAAATACCATACTTATAGTGGAACAAAAATAAGAATCACATTCAACTTCTCCTTGAAAACCATGAAACTAAAGTAAAATATTTAAAATGTTGAGAGAAAAAAAGAACCCCATCAACCTATAATTTTGTACCCTGTGAAATTATTTTTTAAAAGTGAAGAAAAAATAAAAATTTTCTCAGGTAAACAAAAACTAAAGGGATTTGTTACCAGTAATGTTGCCACTTAGAAACGTTAAAAGAAGTTTTTCAAGAAAAAGAAAAATAATATAGATCAGAAAGTCAGATCTATATAAAGAAAGGAAGAACATTAAAAAAGAAATAAATGAAGATTAAATAAAAAATTTACTTTTCTTAATTGATTTAATAAAGGCTTTTTAAAAATACTAGCAACAATGTATCCAAGTACATACATACTATAGTTGTATTATATAAATATATAATATAGTTATATAGCATTATTAATAATGTATATATTACATAATATGCATTATTTATAATATACATTTACATGTACACATGTATAAGTAAAATGAATTACAGCACTATATATGGGAAAGAACGGAAGAGAAAATTAGAAATATTTTGTTATATTTACTGATACTACTAGTGAAATGCTATACTGTTATTTGAAATTGTACTTGAATTAGTTGTAAATATACATTGCAAACTGTAGGGTAACCACTAAAATGTTAGAAAAAATAAGAATAAGTGATATGCTAAGAAAGGAGAACAGTGTTTAAAATAACAAACACCCAATGATTGCTTCTTGAAGGATTAGAATCTAAATATTCTAATTGGTAACATTAATTGCTTTTGAGGGAAAAACAAGAGGCTTGTGGATTTTGTTCATGTATTACCTGTTTAAAAGTAAAATATGGGGATGCTGCGATGGCTCAGTGTATTGAGAGCTTCTCTTGCAGCCCTGGGGTCCAAGGATCAAATCCGAGCCCCGGCCTGTGTGGACCCATATGCTGAACTGGGAAGTGACTCCAGTTCGGTTCTCACCAGGGAGAGAACCCAGTCCAGTTCTTGCCCTGCGCAGCCCTGCCGCCACCTGTGGAATGAAGCTACATAGAAAACTAATGATGTTCAACCATGGAGACTGCTCTGTGCCCTTCCCCTTCTCTCTGTCTCTCTCTCTTTCTGTCAAAAACAATAAAAAATAAACCATTGAAAAATAAGTAAAATGTGTGTGTATATGTGTGTATGTGGTCCAAAAATAGGTATACAGTATAGTTTATTTTGTTGTGTGTCAGCATGTATGTGTTCTGCCCTATAATCTGTTGTAATGAATTTCATTGATTCAACTGCATACCTACTTTTGGGCTACTCTATGTACACACAGACATAAGCATAACTTAATTTATATTCATTACATGTAGTTTATATAAACATTTATTATACATAAGTATAACTTATTTTTTACAAAAGTAGTTATCTGTAAAATGAGGATTCAGCCTAATGTGTCTATCTACTAAACACATGCACATGTTTCACTTAGAAAAAACATTATTTGCTCATTAATTATATACTATATACGTTTGTATGCATATACAGAAATATATTTCTTTTCAAGAAAAATTTATTTAATATATGCATACATTATCATATAAGCAGTCATTAGATTTTTCTCTTCCCCAATCCCACTCCCCAATCCTATCCCAAATTTATAACTTCATATATGGAATTCATTGGTATGGCAATATGGACTGTAATTGAGAAATAAGGAAAGGAAGGAAAAGGAAGAAGAGGAAGAGGAGGAGAGGCAGAAGGAGATATAGTGAGTGTTTTAAATAGATATACAAAAATTTTCAGGATAAATTCTATACATTTCACTCATAGGAACATCTAAAATTCTTTTCTCACCAACTGCTTTGTATATAATTTCAACAAACTTGATTATATGGCTTTGAAATGTGTAGCAGTCTAGATATAAAATAATCAGAGTGTCTACCCATAGGTATTAGAAAAAGAACACTATCCAAAAACAAACAAACAAAGAAAACAAAAAATACAAAACAAAACCCAAAACTTAAAAAGTACACAGAAGTGCTCAGAAAAACTGGGTTTGCTGCCTTCAATCAATATAAAGGGGGGAATATCTGGACATTCTTTGGTATGTTCCAAGAAAATCATTGTGCAGTACGGTATTTATAATTATGGCCCTGCATCATTAGAAAAATGTTAAAATATGTGTGTATTTCAGCATATCTTGGTTTGCAGATTTGGAAACAGTTCATCTATATCAAGACCCATCAAAATGTTTAAAAGTAGCAAGAGTGAATAATTTCCTGATGCTTCCAGAGTCCAAAAGTTTCATTTTCATTTCTTCTGTATCATTCTCCCACCTTCTCTTATTCCTTACACACACACACACACACACACACACACACACACACTTAATTTTACTTATAATAGTTATTTGATGTTTGATTTGTTTCAGACTAACTTTGCTAACATGTTGGGCTTAGTTTTTATGAAAATATGGATGTAATAAGGTATCAGCTCCTTGAAAATAATCTAACGTTTTCATTTATAAATTAAAAAATATTGGTGTATATTCATTATTCATTTAAGTCCAGTCAACACTCAGTTTCCTCTGGTAATAGAGAGAGAGTACAGAATGAACTGATGAAATCTATTCCTAGTCCCAAAACACAACTTTAAATCTCCTCCCAATGAGTTCTTTATGAGAGAGCAATGCTTCCTTTCCCTCTCTTTGTAGACTCATTTCATTGTGGAATGACCTTAAGAAAAACAATCCAAGAGAGAAAAAGAAGCAAAGCACAGGATGATATTAAATCCTCTCCTAAATGAAGATAACAAATAAATTTTTAATAATATCAAAGAAATCAAACTGGGTTGATTTTTCAAATATTGTTTCTGGAACCACGGGTTACTCCAGATAAAACAGTTGATTGCTCTTTCTTAAGCTGCACCAAATATTTTGCATGCCATTTAATCATTTGAAAAGTTAGCTTCTTATAAGATAAGCATAAATGTGCCTTAACTTGCAGAATAGCAGTTAGATTTTAAAATGTAAATATCATTATGCATTTTATAATCTGAAAATGAGGACAGGTAAGTCTTTATTTAGTAACACTATTAAGTACAGAATTAACAAAGTTTTACAAATATGCCATCCAGACGGTCAATATTAGGACAAGTTTCATTAACTAGCACTAATATTGAACTTTTTTTCATTGTGAACAGCGTTTATCCAATGAGGATCACTATTGAACTGAAATTCTAAGATCTGAACAACTACTCCTAAAGAATACCACTCACTGGAGATTCTGAGATTATGATGAGCATAAATGCAAATATGAAAAGATCATGCAAATAAATGTGCTCCAGTTTGTATACAGTTTTTATATTTCATTTTTATTAAACATTGAGAAAGGTGGGAACCAGAACTTGGAGACTGCTTTTCTCCTCTAGAAAAGCTACTTTAAATAAAGTGTAAAATAAAATCCTTTCAGACACATAGAAAAGTTCACTATAATTTAACAGCTGTTGTGATATGGAAAGTCAATAGTCATTCATTATTTTCTTTGTGAAGACCCAATGAAATCTTGTAAACTAGCATTAACTTGATGCTTCAAAGGTTCAGAATATTTAAAAACTATTACTGATGCTCATTTGTTGTTGTTTTTTTCTTTTATTCATCTAAAGACCCTAGTCTGATGAGTATCGTGGACAAAAATCTGTGTTCCCAACAAGATTATGAGGAGAGGAAAGAGGGGCCAGTCTGCGAATGTGGCTCAGACACTGTTCCTGAAAAAAAAAAAGACAGGAAAAAGCAGTTCATCTGGGGAGAGGATTCACATTTTATTTGTAGTCAGCTCAATCGGAAGTCAGATATTTTTGAAGAAAGGACAAAAATGCAGAAATTTCATGGACGTAAAAAGAGAAAAAAGAAAGAAATATGGCATTGTGTACCACGGATAGAATTTTTCTAGCTTCATAGACAGAACTTTTAGAACTGATAAAATGTGTTGTTTGTGTTACAGCCTGGGGTCTATAGGTTTGGGAGATAAGCTGAATTAAATGTTATTTCTATTTACAACAAATTGTTAATTGGTCCTTCACTCATTATTCCATCATCCTGAGGCTGTCTGTTACAGCAAGAAAGAGTGGATCTTCTGGCCTATCATGAGTTACGCCAAGACATCTTCGATCGAGATCATTTCAAAACTCATTTTACAAGGCCAGCATTATCCAATATTCCTGATGAATATAGATGCAAAAATCTTCAACAAAATACTAGCAAAGCAAATTCAATAGTACTTCAAAAGAATCACACACCATGATTATACACCTGGGAAATAGAAACGGTTCAACATACACAGGTCAATTAATGTGATGTATCACATTAATACAATGAATAATTAAAGTCGTGTGATTATTGTAATAGATGCAGAAAAAGCATTGGAGAAAATTCAATATCTATTCATGATAAAAAATCTCAACAAATGTACAAATGTACCTCAACATGATAAAGGCCATATAAGAATAAGACTGTCCCACATTTGGTATACCCGTGGTGAAAGGCTAAAAGCTTTTCCTCTAAGATCAGGAACAAAATAAGGGCATCTACTCTTACTACTTCTATACCATGCAGTACAGGACATTGCAGCCAGAGAAATCAGCCAATAAAATGAAATAAAAATCATCCAAATTGGAAAGAAAGAAGTAATGCTGTCTCTATTTGCAGATGAGAGTATCATATGTTGAAAACTTATGAACTAATAGACCAACTTAGTTAAATTGAAGAATACAAAATCAATATACAGAAATCAGTTATATTTCTATATGCTAAGAATGAATTATCTGAAAAAGAAATAAGAAAACAACCCCTATTTCAATAGCATTAAACTTGGGAATAAATTTAATAAAGAGGTGAAATTCTGTACAATGATAACTATAATATTGATGAAAGAAATTGAAGACAAACAGATATTCCATGTTCATGGATTAGAAAAATTAAACATTTAAAAATGTACTATCGAAAGACATCTATAGATTGAATGTAAGTCTTATCAAAATTCCAATGGCACTTCTTACAGAAATAAAAAACAAACAAATAAACGAAAAAACCCAAAATCCTAAAATATATATGGAGACACACACACCACCATCATCACCACCACCACCTCTGAATAGCTAAATTAACCTTGAGAAAGAAAAGCAAAGCTTGAGGCATTGTACTTCTTGATGTCAAACTGTACTACAAAAGTATAGGAGTAAAAAAAGTACAGTACTAGCATAAAACAGATATGTAGACCAAAGTAACAAAATCAAGATGCCAGAAATAAATATATATGATCAACTAATATTTCACAAAAGAGCTGAAAATGCCCAATGAGGAAAAGACAATCTCTTCAATAAATGGTGTTATGGAGCTGAAAATCCACATGCAAAATAATGAAACTGTACCCCTATCTTGCATCACTCACAAAAATTAACTCAAAGTGAATTAAACATTTAAAGGTAAGACCTAAAACTATAAAACTTTTTTTTTTTTTATATTTTTATTTATTTATTTTTTTATTTTTGACAGAGAGAGAGATACAGAGACAGAGACAGAGAGAGAACTGAACTGGGGGAGCTCCCAGTTCAGCATATGGTTCCGCACGGGCCGGGGCCGGGATTTGATCCCTGGTCCCTGGCGCTGCAAAGTGAGCGCTTAACCCACTGAGCCATCCCGGCTTCCCCTATAAAACTTCTTGAAGACAACATAGGAAAAAGCTCCTTGACATTGTTATTGGCAATGATATTTTAGATGTAATACCAAAAGAAAAGAATAAGCAAGAAAAAGAAATAAGTGAAACTACATCAAACTAAAAAGCTTCTGTACAACACAAGAAACAACTAATAGAAAGAAAAGGTAACCAACAAGTGGGAGAATATATTTGTACATCATATATATGGTAACTGGTTAATATTCAAAATATATACGGAACTCATACAACTCATTAGCAAAGAAACAAATTACTTTTTTTTTTTAATTGTTTTTGACAGAGAGAGAGAAGACAGAGAGAGACAGAGAGAAAGGGGAGGGCCCAGAGCAGTCTTCATAGTCGAGCATTAGTTTTCCATATAGTTTCACTCCACAGGTGGTCATGGGGCTGCGCAGGGCAGGAACTGTGTCGGGAGCCTCCCACATAGGTCCCGGCAAGAACTAAACTGGGGGCACTCCCCAGTTCAGCATATGGGTCCACATGGGCTGGAGCCGGGATTCGATCCCTGGTCTCCAGGGCTGCAAAGTGAGCACTTAACCCGCTGAGCCATCCCAGCTTCCCCGAAACAAATTACTTGATTATAAAGTCTTCAAAGGACCTGAATATATATAATATACTTTTCCCAAAGAAGATACACAAATGGCGAACAAGTCCATGAAAAGATGCTCAACATCACTAATCATCTGGGAAATTCAAACAAAATCACATTGAGCTATCGCCTCACATGTGTTAGAATGGCTATTATCAAAAAGGAAACAAAACAAGTAATAACACAAGCTCATGAGGATGGGAAGAAAAGAGAACCTTTGTGTACTGTTGGTGGGAAAGTGATACAGCCACTATGGAAGACAGAACAGAGGTTCCTCCAAAAAATTAACCACAGAACTACCATACAATTCACAAATTCCACTTATGGGTATTAATCTGAAAGAAAGTAGATCACTAACTCAAAATCATGTCTGCATCCCTATGTTCATTGCATTATTTACAATAGTCAAAATATGGAAATTAGTGTCTGTCAACGAATGAATGAGTAAAGAAAATGTGGAATATTTACGTGTGTGTGTGTATATATATATATATAGATATCTATATATATATAGATATATATAGATATATGGCAGAGTTGTGTGTGTGTGTGTGTGTGTGTGTGCATACATATGTACACACACATATATATTTTCAATGGAATATTGTTCAGCCATAATAAAAGAAGATAATACTGCCATTTGCAAAAACATGGATGGACCTTGAGGACATTATGCTAAGTGAAATATATCAGACAGAGAAAGATAAATACTGTAATTAAAAAAAATGAACTCATAGAAACAGAGAGTAGATTGATGGTAACCAGGGGCCAGGTTGGGGGAATGTGTGAAGGTGATCCAAAGATACAAAGTTCTAGTTATAAGCTGAATGTGTTCTGGGGATATAATGTATAGCATGGTGATTATAATGAAAAAATAGTCCACATTGTATACTTGAAAGCTGCTCAGAGAGTTGATCTTCAAAGTTCTCACCATACACACATGAAAAAGATAACTGTGAGTTGCTGGATGTGTTAACTAACTTTATTGTGGTAATCATCTTGTAATATACTGGTGCACATATACCAGATCATCATGCACACACCATAAAACTTCACAATATTATATGTCAATTATATCTGAGTAAAACTGGAAAATAACAAATAAACGACATCTTCCATCAAAAGAAGAAAATAAACCCCTTGCAATCGCTGTCTTCAGATGTGGAATCTAGCTTTAGAAGATGGTAGGGGAATCAAAGCTAGGTTAGGAGAAAGCTCCTTTGTCAATCTATCCATAAAGGCATAGCTGTTTGAGGTCAACATTTGTTTCAAAGTGTATTATCTTTCTTCTATTACACGTGTATCCACAAATACTTTCTCGCTGTTTTTGAATGTGAAAATCTATATTCAATTGAGTAGATGCCTTTAAAAAAAGGGTGTTCTGTGTTCAGCTTTCAAGAATCTGGCCATTCTAGACAAAAGGGCACCAGAGGAGTTCTTATGATTTATCATGTCTATGATCCATGAATTAAAAGGCCGCTGTGAGTGAGGCCATTATGGTTTATTACTTCTGGAAGCCAAGTACGGCAGAGTGTGTGAAGAGACCGCCTCAGCAATAAAAGTCCCTAACTGCTGATTTACCTGTCATCCCAAATTGGCTCTGAAAGAATGCTAATTAAAGAAAGGAAACTTATAAATGCAGAGTTAGAGCCCTTTTATTCCCAAGATTTTGATAGAAATCTATATAATTTTTTTATGAAACTATAAGGAAAGTTACACATAACCATGTGTATTCCATTATTGGTTGACATGATTTAGCTTAGAGTACAAAGAAGTGAGAATGCCTACAAAAATTTACATGGAATATTTCAGTATGCTAAAAGTATCCTTTTTGACTTTTTGCTGGTTAAAGTGTCCTGAAATTCTACGTTTTCACAAAATCACAGTATGAAAGTTACTATAAATAAGATATCATCTAATGGTCTTAGAGTTGCTCTAGTGTGAATCACCTATTTGGTACTTGGACTCATCCACATGTCTTCATGCAATCCTAAATCTAAATTATACCAAATTGCTGGGTGTCTTTTAAACATTTTCATATCTTCAAAGGATCCCACTATTTTTGTTTGAAAGCACATTATATGTCATACTAACATCATATATGGGAAGATTTTTGTTATTACCACCAATGGCCCTGTCAAAATTGAAAACCCCATTCCTTAATTCTGGATTAGGCTTTGTATATCCTGAAAAGAGTTGCTCAAATACCTGTATTCTTGAGATTAGCAAATGTTTTCTCCAAAGGGCCAGATAGTAAATATTTCTGGCTTTGCATGACATAGGATCTCTATAGCTACTACTTAACTATGTCATAGTAGTATGAAATCTGTTATAGATGATATAAATGAGTGAATATAGCTGTATTCCAACAAAATTTTATTCATGGACAATGAAATTTGAATTTCCTATAATTTTTACATGCCACGAAATATTTTTCTCCCCCTCCCTTACTATTTAAAAATATAGAATCCATTCTTATATCTTGGGCTGTAAAAAAAATCACACACCAAAAAAACCCCCCCAAAACAGGTGGCAGGCTAGATTTGGCACAAACCCTGTTCTTAAAGATGCAATTACAATGATTTCTAAGCTTCACCCATCCATGTTATTTTAGGAGAAAAGGTTATTAATTTTAATTCACTTTCTTTTGTAAATCAACAACATACTTGTACTTCATAGGTTACATTCTGTAACAAGGTCAGGAGGACAAGGGGAAAGGTTAAAATCTGACCTCAATATGTCCCAACTTCTGTCCCATACCCAAGACAGCTGGAAACTGAAGATATGGACCTGTTCTGGCGTCATACTATATAGACACAGCTGGGAAGCAATAGGGTATCTTTTCTCACATTATCTTTATGGAGAAATGCACTGATTTTCTTACCAGTTCTTTCCCCCAACATTTTTATTAATTTGGTTGCAGTTATAGTGTGTGAAGTTGAGTGTAATATTTTCTTTCTGTCATGGTGAGAATGAATCAGTATCTGAAACTACTTTCTACGTTGTCCAAGTTTCACTGATTTAATATAAATTATGGCATAATCACAGTATCTGCATCAACCTGATATGGAACACTTCTTTATTAAAAAAAAATTTTTTGCCCCCTCCTTATGCCCCTCCCCAAACCCTCCCCCTACTTCCCCACCCTCACTCCCAGGCAACCACCAAATCACTGACCGTGTCTGTGAGTTTTTGTTTCTTTGTTACTTTCAATTTTATATTCCACTTATGAGTGAGATCATATATTTCTTGATTCTTTATTAAAATGTTGGTGTAATAATCTAAAATTTCAGTGTCTAAACAGGAATTTTGTAGAACTGGGAACTAAATAGTTATGCAAATTAACTTCAGAGTCTAAAGCTAGTATAATTGGTATGCTAATGATTTAGAAATATTAGTAGACAATAAAATACAGTAGGTACAAGAAGTTGAATTAATATGATCAATAACAAGCTTGGATGATGAATTTTCTAGTTTCTAGATATGACTAATGAAAGTCTCTAAGTAGCTTCATAAAGAAAACATAAACAGGGAGACTTTATAGACCATCTTTTGAGTCATGAGTAGTTACGATTGTTTCCTTTCTTTCTCTTTATTCCATTTTGTATAGAAATTGTCCAGTATATTTGAAATTATTTGCTTCCATAATCCAGCCAAACCTTCCTACATTAGCCTAGAAGCTCATGGAAAGGATGGAGTATGTCTCATTCATTTCTTACTCTTTGGACTGAGCAAAATGCCTAGAGCAGTGTAAATTTTTAATGCATTTTTGTAGAATGAGTGAATTGCATTATATTGTGAATCATCTTGTTTGGTCTAATTGTAAGAAATCCTCTACTATTTCTCTATTCTTCCTGTTTATAGAGGAAATAGTGATCTTGATTCAGTTGTGTTGCTGCCATGAAACAAAAGAAAAGCCCCATAAACTTGAAGTCCTTTTATTGAAGTCTTACCAGCAAAATTTTACGATATAGATGGTTTACAGATCTAAATGTGAATTGCCATAAATTTTAATATTTTAGCAGCAGATAATAGGTTTTATTTAACTTCTTATGAGTCTGCAGGCAAGAACAGTATGTGGGTGTCTGAGGGTCTGGGGCCGTGGCCCAGGACTCATGGAGGCTGGGCATTTGCTGATGCTGCAAACTCGGTTATAAGCTGACAGGTCTAAAAACAGCTTCAAGCCATATCAGGGGTTAACACAGGGAATACAAAGTAGTCATTTGTTTTCCTGTAGTATATATGAGGTGCTTCTCTGATTGTGACAAAGTACAGAAAATGTCAAAACAAATATAAAGTGACTTTAAGAACCTTGATTTATGCTCCTTGAAAATGCTAAGCATTTTACTGCATTACACTTACCTATCAAAAAAATGGGTAAAGTAATGATTTCAATATTCTAAGGGCTATGAAACTATTTGGAAATAAGTCCTTAGTTAGATAGTGGCTTTGACTGAGCCCGTTTCTTGAAGTTAAGCATCATAAGAAAAAAAAACGCTAAGCCTACTCAGTAAATCAAGAAATGTCCTATCAGATTTTCTTCAACTCACTCAGAAAATGTCATTAATAGAAAAAAAAGAAAAAAAAAGGAAAATCTTTTGAAGTGCCTGCCCTCCTTTAAAAGGCTGTAAATTTGCTGACTTCATGGCTGGATTTATCCTTCTTTAGAACAACAAGCAGTGTGGAACAGCATCAATATTTTTAGTTAAGTAAGAAAAGGTCCATATATTTCAGCCAGCTACTTACTAGATGAAGCGAGGTGAGAGTGTGAGGTGAGCTAAGAAGGGTAGTCCATGTTCCTGCTCTGTGTGAGCAAATCCCAGCTTAGCCCTCGCCTCTGGACTGTGTAGCAGTGTCCACCACTTGGACCTCTTCTTCCTGCTCACAGCTTTTCGCCCTTGGTGTCCCAGGAGCTGGACTGTGATTCTGGTTTATTTCCGAATATAGTAGGCCAACTCTGACAGTTTTCCATAGCTCGTACTTATGCTAATACTTACACTAACACTAACACTAGTGAACTTTTATGTAGCCCTTATGATACGTCAAGTTTCAGAAGTGCTCTAATTTGGATTACAGGAAATTTATTTTATAATAGATGGCCAAGGTGGCATTTCCAAAGGCACACATCTGACTCCTGTAATTGTCAGTTACAGGAAAGATCGAAGTTACCTTTTGGGAGAGTTTTGCAAACGGTTGGTATGTAGTAAAGAGCGTAATGATGCCCTAGAAGAGGGTTTGCCTTTGCTGTGCTGAGAGGAATCTTTGTTTGCCTGGGGCTTTGGGCTACCAGATAGCAATAATGTGATTTTGGTTGGAAACTTTGGGTCCAGAGACCCAGACGTGAGAAAACCATGTGGGCATTAATCAATCATACACAATGAAGTCCCAAATCCTCACTGGCTAAGGTGGCCTTCCCGGTTTTCAATGCATATTGTCACAGGTCAATACTGGGAAAGTAATGCATCTTTACTCTAGAGGGAGAGGACCACAAAAGCTCTGTGCACGACATTTGCCCAGTCTCTGCCCTATGCACTTCTTGGCTGATTTTAATCTGTATTCTTTCCTTGTAATATACCATAACTGTGAGTATAACAGTTTTCAGCAAGTTCTGTGAGGCTTTCTAGCAAATTATCAAAACTGTTAGTGGTTTTGAGAATGTCCCTGAATGTGTAATTGGGGTCAGAAGTGAGTGTGGTCTTGTGTGGATTGTTGCCTCTAAACTTCGTCATTGGCTAAAACTCTTTGCCATGGGTCCAGATTCAACCTGCAGGATTGAAACTGCCTGGGTGATTTATTTAAAATGCAGTCTCCCAGTGTTACTCAAATCTACTGAATCAGAAAGAGGTTGAGGTTGGGAAACTGCATTAATGACACGTTTCCCAAGCTCTCTGAATACAAGTGTACTGGAGAATGAGGACCAAATCTTAGCAAAAATTAATGTGACCTATACAAAAAATATGGCAGGAAATCCTGAGAAGAAATGATCTTTACCTGTTCAGTTTTCCAGATAATGTGAATAGTAAATAATCCGAAGTGTGAAGAAAAGAGCTGAAAGTGATGCCCCCGGATGATCTGTTAGGAAAGATCCAGTGAAGTTGTTACTTTCTCAGTTCTCTGGCTTTTCACAGAAAAGGGTGGTGGTCACTTTCCACATGCCAGGAAACAGTGACCCACAAGGTGTAGTGGAGAGATTTAGCAAAGGAAATCAGAAGCAACTGGACCCTGTTTAAGGGGTCATGTGGAATCACAAGGCCTGGTCTCACTAGGCTTTCAGATTTTCCAACCTGGAGTCACATTCCCACTGGAACACGCAGATCAGGAAAGAACTGGGGCTCAAGACAGGGCTGTGCTTATGCTTGAAGCTGTAGGGTGTATCTCTTTCCAATCTCACGTTCAGTTACATCACATGACAGGTTGACATTGATCAGGGGCAAACTATACAAATCAGGCCCAACCCCAGGGGCTGTTCACTATTTACCAGCACTTCACTGGTGCAAGCCCAGGCTGGTGCCAAAGGAAAGCACTGACATTTTCTCATCCTTCTGCCTCCCTTAAATAAGAGCTGTGATTTACATTCAAACACCTGGATCTGACATTAGAAGAATGCAGAACATAGTATCTGCAAACAAAAAGGACACCTGATAAAATAAAGGTCATTTGCTTATCTATGTCAATCTATGAAAGACAGGGTTCATCTTAATTTTATGAGTGACATTACAGAATACTTAAAAGGGACTATTTGGATATCAAGTATTCCATGTCACTCAGTATTTTTATAACCATTATTATAATGGTACAGCCATAATGGTTTAAAAAGAGTCTTAACAGCCAGGCTTTGATTTCAAAAGGCAAATTTTTCTAAAGTTGATTGTAGGTGATTCCTTTCTTTTGGCTTTGCTGTCAGCAGGAAAAAGGGACAAGGGTAAGAATGCGACAAGTGATGGGAAGCCCTGGATGGCAGGTCTTTGAGAGCTGGGTTCTGTCTGCTAGCGAACATGTAAATGAGCCACGAGTGGTTCACTGTTATTCCGTTCTACTTTATCTCTCATTGTAAATAAAACATTTTTTGAGTTAGAAAATTTCATTATCAGGAGCAATTGGTTTAAAAGTTAATGCTGTCAAGTAAAGGTAAAATCCTCCCCCTCCCCCCTTTTTTGTACTTAATTATTAAGATCTTATAGGTGAAATAAAAGAAAAATGTCTGCCCTTATTCTTACCAGATTTTGGTATTTAGAATATTTATCTATACCTTGGGCAATGTTAAAAATGTGTCTTATTTGCACCTACATTTTACTTCCCTAGAATGAATTTACTAGGCATATTTCTATGTCCAGGGACTTCTTAGATGGTAAGACTACTTCTTACATACTGTACATATCAGTTGTAAACATCAGTTGATATGTTAGCTTCTTGTCTTTCACAAGACATTAATTTTTTTTTGAAGAGGGTCAACTTCTAGGCTTGTAAAAATGAGATTTATTTTGGAAATTTCTTATTTTTTACTGAAAGAACAAAAATGGTCATGATAGCTTATAAAGCTAACTCTTATTGATACTGTCTCCTTAACTTACCAGTGCTAACAGGGTTTTCTGGTGTAAAAGATAATGCAGTTGAGAGGACAGGGAACATTCATTGAGCACTTACTGAGTGCCAGATGCTCTCCTAAGTGATGCATTTTGTCTCATTTAATCCTCCCACTAAGTTTAGGAGATAAGCACAATCCTGATCCCAGTTTACAGATAAGGACCACTTAAAGAGGCTAAGAAACTGGCCAAACAGATTGTGAAAGCAGAGGCAGGGCCAACCTTGATAGTTTGACATTCAAGGTTGTGCTTCTTCACTCTTCCAATTCTGTCTCAGACTCCAAACAATACACAGTGAGGAAAGATGGGAAGATCTCAGATTTTATTCACCCGCACGTGATTCTGAAACCATTTTAGCATAATGTGAGGAGTTCATAGTAAAGAGCTCTTCTGTGTCATTTGATAAATTGAGATTAAATTCCAAAAAAGAGCATTTTGAACCTTGACAATTGTATTAGATAGGACATACCAAATCCTTAAATATCAAGCTTTGTCTCTGAATCATTGCTAGTAATTGATTGATTGATGGAGCAATTGAACAAGTCTAGCAGATCAATTGCATCATTCTCACAGAGTTTCCAATTTTGTGAGGAACATGGAAGGATAAGTCCCAATACAGGGTAGACTGATTGCCAGGATCATGACTGGTTTTGCCTCTGCAGGGCACCACAGGCTATGGCTCTTCTACTTTAAATAAATTGCTGAAGCTTCCCATGCGCTTACTACCTGGAGGTTCAAATTCTCCTGCAGCCCACGCCTTACAATTCTCTTCAAGTTCTGGGAGCTTGCCTGGGCCTCCTTTAGCTCCCACTGAGTTGAGATCACCTTAGTTCATATTTCCCCCTTCAGTGTCAGATACTGTTCCTGAGTGTATGGTGCCATACCAGTGTGGCTGGACCCTGGGAGACTTGCAGCCTCAGCCCAGGCTCTGTGGGAGCCAGCTCTCTCCCAGGAATGCAGAAGCTCCAGAATGAATCTCAGGATGCTGGCCAAGAGGCTTCTACTTTTGAGTTTCCCATTTGGCTGCCGTTTATAAGGGCAGATCTGTGAACTGAACCCAAACTGTCGGAAATCAACCCTGCCAGTCTTGACTATTTTGATGTCTGGTTCCCAAAAGAAAAGTCTGGAGGGCTGCTAATGGCAGGGAGGTGAGTGTTGTGAGCTGCTACGAATAAGGGCTTGGAGTTTGGGCTTCATGCTATAAGCCAGTGTGGCCAATAAAAATTCTGAGTAGGGAACATTTGTGAAGAGATGAATGTTTTGATAATTTAAGTTGAAACAAAGAAATCTCGTCTCAGGTGGAAGCATTGAAACAGAAAGAAAGAGAGGGCTTACGATCCTTATATTTTAGAGAATTTAAAAGCATTTCACTAAGCTCTGCAATCACAAACTCAAATCAGATGTTATTGCTGGGGCTCAAAGCAGATTCAGGGGAATTGGGATCCAAGAGGAGAATTAAAGCCAAATTGTGTGTTAGAGTTTTTCAGGGGTCCAAGAAGAGAATTAAAGCCAAATTGTGTGTTAGAGTTTTTCAGGTTACCAGAAACAGAGTTGTGTTTAAGTCATTTCTCATTGACTTGGGGTTTATTACATGGAAACATAGAGAAATAAGGCAGAACACTAACAGTCTGCCAGTTAACCACCATAGAACAACTGTCAAACAAATCTCAAGGGACAAGTGTTAGAAGTGTTGTGGGCTCCTCTAAAACTCTGGTCACACAGCTACTCTAGCTTTTTCTTCTACTCTGTGCACTGCAGCCATGCAACCCTGTCTCTGCTCTCCCTCTCAATGCATAGCTTCAGTCTGCTCAAGGATTCACTGCCTTACACCTTCTGATGACTACCTTTCCCTCCCTTTTCTCTTTGAATTCCCCTTCCATTCTTTAACCTAGCAGTCACTACACTGTATTCTCTTAAAGGACAGATAGTACAGTATACTCTCTGTTAACTGGAACTCAAGCAACCAGCTTTGATTGAGATTTTGCCAGTTGCTTGAGTTCCAGTTAATGGAGAGCCTACTTATATTTATTCAGCATCTACAAATCCCCATGGGATGGTAGTAAATGAGAATCTACTATATCTATTTTAAGCTTTGCAGGTTATAAGGTCTTTGTTGCAACTTTTCAATTCTGATGCTATAGCACAAAAGCAACCATAAACAATGTGTAAGAAGATGAGTGTGGGCTGTGTTCCAATAAAACTTTATTTTTGAACCTTGAAATTTGAATTTCATATAAGTTTAACATATTGCAAAATATTATGCTTCTTGTGCATTTTTTAATTGTTTAAAATGTAAAAATTATTCTTAGCTCACAGGCCATATAAAAATAGATGGTGTGGCTGGATATAACCTGAGAGCTGTGGTTCCTTTATCCTTGTGTAGATATTTCTCTAACTTGCATTTGTATTTTCCAATGGAGAAGATATTTATGGTTTAACCAATGGTTATGTTTAGGGCCTTGAGCTTGGAAGTTTAATTGCTTGAGTAAGAATTCCATAATTTAGCATTTATTGGCTGAATAAATTAAAGCAGGTTATTTAAATTTGCTAGGCTTTATTTTTTTCTTAAGAAAAATAAACATAGTGTTATTACCTAATTATGTGCATTGATGCCAGAATAAAACAAAATACAGTGGTGTTAAAGTACCTAGCTCAGTGCTTGGATCATGGTAAATATTAATACTCAGTTTAAGTGCTAGCTGTGACAGTGTTGATGATCTTCAGGGCACAGGACAGAAGGACTTTAGTATATTTTGTTTATTGCTATAATATGTGGTATTAGAAACTTATAAGTATATGTTGAATAAATCTATAGATCCTTAGTGTGTAGAATAACAGAGACCCATGCAATGAAGCATAATTATTTTAGATATTAATATAAAGAATTCCAGGTTTTTGCTCTCTCAGAAAAGTCTGTGAGTGGGGCAACTACTCAAGCCATCATCTTCTGGCCTATCTATAACCATGACTAATATTCCTTCATCACTTAATAAAAGGAAGAAGAAGCATTTCAGAGGATAGAGCCTAGAGAGGTATGGAAGAGGTAGACTTGCTGATAATGAGAAGAAGTTGTATTAGGAAGAGGAGAATTAATAGAAAAACAGAAAACTGTTCTAAGTGCATTTTAGTTCAAAATATTTTTCATTATAAAGGAAAACAGCACCACAGAAAAGACACAAATCAAATGCAGGGTTTCATAAATTATTATAAAGTGAATACCATCTAGGTAAAAAATAAAAAATAAAACACTGTCAGCCACCTAGAATCCCCTTCCATGTGACCTATCCCAATCATATCCCCTACCCTCCTGCCATTAAGTAACTATTATCCTGACTTTTATAGCAATCCCTTCCTGAAGTTTTTCTTTTTATAGTTTTATCATACTAATGTGCATTTCTAGACACTGTAGCTTAGTCTGGACCATTAAAATTTTTTGATATGTCTTTTAAGATTCTGTTAATCTATAGATTTCTCTTATACCCTTTTTATTTTCTTACATTTTATTAAAGAACTGGGTGATTTAACCTATAGAGTTTCCCTTAATCTGCATTTTGCTGATTTTATACTCTTGTTACAGTTCAATATGTTCTTCCTTTAAAAAAATTTTCTGTAAATTGGCAGCTGAATCAAGAGACTGGATCAGACCCAGGTTCAATCCCGTTGGCAAGACTAAAGATGTCTTTATATACTTTAATGTCCTTCTAGTTTAGTCATCATTTCCATAATAGTTTTTGGCAAGACTATCTGAGGCACACAGTGTCTGGTTCTCTCATTTTTTGTGGTCCTAGAAGCCATTGATACTAAATGCTCACAGATATATACTCATTCAGGAAGGCTGTAAAAATAGTGATATTCTAATTTTATCATTTTTTTTCACTTATTTGTTGAAATCCTTATATAAATAGGCACTTCCCTTTATCTACTATTTGACTCTTCAGTCTTCCCCTTTACCACTTTTGAAGTTAATGCATTAATTCCTTATCTTCTGAAGATAACCAATGCTTATTTTGAAAAACAAAATCATTATGTGATTTAAGGAAATTCATGAGTTTAAACAAATTGTATGGGTTTAAATCTATTGCAGTGATATCATTATTGAAGTTTTCATTGTCCAGTCTTGGGCATGTGGAGCCACTCTGCTGGCCCTTGAATTCTTTTGACATGATCTTAGGAGTCTTGGATAGTGTCTTTGCTATCTCTTAATATAATGTAAGACATTCCAGCTTCATCTTGTGTATTTCTTGCTCCACACTTGAAACGAGCCATTCTTTCCCCTGCCATACCCTTCCCCTTGAATACCATCCTAGTTTCTTTAAGTGAGAAATGATATTCAAGGACACAAGCTGCTAAAAGATTCCCATTGTTACTGGGATTATCATTATTACTAGTTCTTTTAAGTGCACAGAACTAGCAAACACACACACATACATACACACACAAACTCAGTTCACACTTTAGATTTTAATTCAAACTTCAAACTTTTACTTAACTTCTCTATTACATCAATATCTCTTCCTTTCTTTCATAGCTGCCTTTCTACTCTACACTATTCCTCTTTTTTCAATAGATTGAACTTTAATTTTTAAGAACATAGGAAATAGTAGAATTAGAAAAATCCTATAATTACTATCTGTTTTTATCTCATATCACATGCACAAAAGTCTCAAAACAGCAATGTAAATATCACCACAAATATGATTACTGAAAATTTAAGGTTTCTGATATCTTCTCCCTATTTTCTCCCCATTTCTTAATAGAAATATATCTACCTCAGACCATTACATAATATAGTTAGCCTTTTAGCTATTATTTTCTCTTACTTTTAAACTTTTTTTTTTTTTTTTTTTTATCTTTTCACATTTATAGAGAGAAATTATCTTTTTGTCTTCAGTGCATATTTATTTCTATTTTACTTTTTGACAGATAGAGAGAGAGACAGAGACAGAGACAGTTAGAGAACCGAACTGTGGGAACTCCCCAGTTCAGCACGTGGGTCCTGCCTGGGCCGGAGCCGGGATTCGATC
>PVKE010007934.1:0-49138 GCA_004027555.1 Craseonycteris thonglongyai
CATCAGTTTTTGACATGGTTTTGTTCCACGCAGGTGGGCGGGAGCCACACAGGGCAGGAACTGAGCCAGGGGCCTCCCGCATGGGAAGCTCACCCCAGTTCAGCGTGTGGGTCCACATGGGCCGGGGCCGGGACTCGATCCTCAGACCCCGGGGCTGCAAAGCGAGCGCTGAACCCGCTGAGCCATCCCGGCTTCCCCCTGTGATGTTTGACTGTAATCATTTTAAGATTAGAAACAGAGACCAGTAAAGCAAAATTTTTGAAGGACTGTTTAGGTCGGAATTGTCTGTGTGCGATGTGAACTAGTTATCTATTGGCCTTTCACAGACTAGAAAAAGTTGAGATCAAATTGAAAGCTCCATGGGGCTGATACTGTTTATTCATTGGACAGAATTTCTTGGAAATTTTGTGTTATTCCCTTTCTGGAAATGAGTTAACCTTTTACTTGTTTCTTGGCATTGAGTTGTATCCCCTCTCCCCCCATAGCAGAGGTGTAAGAAGTAAAAGCTTTTTCTGGAAACGTAACAAGCATGTATTGAATGCTGGCTATGTGCTCACGTCGTGTGAGATGTTGCTACTGCAGAGTAAGTTTCAGTAATCATGGAGCTTGTAGAGAAGGTGGAAGAGAAATACATGATCTGCCTGAAAATGCCAGACACATGCTGAGGTACTATATAAATGAGACCTTAGGTGACTCAAGTGGGCCAGGGAAAGGTGCTGAGGAAGTTCAGTGTGAGTTAAAAGTTCTATTAGATAGTGTTAGCCTGTGAAAGCTTCATGAAGGAAAATCTGGATGGGGGTCTTGTGAGTGTAGTTTGTCTTGGCTGGGTAGAAGTAAATTGGCCAGTTCCCCATAGACATGAAGCTCCATTTTTGAAGGCCCAGAGCAGTCTGCATAGCTGTACACCATTAGTTGTGACATGGTTTCATTCTACACAGGTGGATGTGGGGCCGCACAGGGTGGGAACTGAACTGGGGGCCTCCTGCGTGGGAGGCGAGAAGCTTTGCCATCATCCTGGTGGTTACCAGTTGCATTGCAGTTCTGGGTTTGCATGTGACGGGGCCAGGATTCAATCCCCGGACCTTGCGGTTGAAAGGCAAGTGATTAACTTTCTGAGCTATTCCAGCATCCTCTCTGCTCATTTTAAAAATAGTGCACTGAATCGTCAAGGCAGTGAGGTAGAGGGTGGAACTTGGTGTGACAATCCCCTGGGACAGCCGTGGCTTTAGGCATTCCGTTTTGCTTCACACTTTGAATCACCTAAAAGTGAGAGTGATGTATTTATTCATGAAAACATGCCGCGTGCAACTGTTACTTGCACCTGGCTTTCTTATAGGTGGTCAGACTGATCTGGTGAGAACAGTGGTAGGGAAAGACAGGTAAGGGGCAGTCCCTTAACTAGGATGGCAGTTCCTTAACTAGGATGGCAGTTTCACATAGCAGGCATTTAGGGCTGTTGGGTCCATTGCCATATACCTGGCATATTGGAACAGAGTGCCATACAGTCGAAGCTCAATAAATATTTTGAGTAAGTAAGCAAAAGAAATATTTGAGGTGTGCCTGTTGTCCTAAATGTGTTGGGCATATAACCAGGGTGGTCTTATCATGGAATAGACATAAATAGATTAAGTGAGAATACAGCCACTCTTTACTTACTGACCTTCCTGTTTGGACTTACAACCAGTTCTATAGCATGAGGAATCCCCTTTATTGGTCTTTGTCTTGTTCCCACAGTTGGCCAGTATTCACTACACGAAGCATTTGTAATCATGCAAGACTACACGAAGCATTTGAATCATGCAAGACTACATATTTCATTTGTAAGTGTGGTGTTGCATGATATGTATTGAAAAATACATACCCTATGGCACCATGACGTACCACAAGACATCCACCTTTAAGCTCCTTGTTTATTGACAAATTCACTTAATGGCCAAGTCGTAGGAACAGAACTGGTCATTAAGTGAGGAGTGCCTGTCATTTAATAGATGGGGGCTCTGGTAAGTGTTCAGGTGAGCATAGATGAGAGTGCTAACTGTATATCTCAGAGTTCAGGAAAGCTTCAGACATGGTATGGCATGAACTTAGTATGCTAGGGCAAGGACTGCAGGGAAGAAGGGCATGCCTAGCAAGAGGACTAGTCAGGCAAATGCGTGGTGCAATTAAAGAACAAGGCAGATTTGGGGAATGCATACAAGCCCTCTGTGATTGGAGTGAAAGGCGCAGGAGAAGGGTCATGGGTGTGCATACCCAGAATTTTTTCTCAGGTAACTTCTTGATGTTCTTTGATGCACTTCTGACATTTAGGTTTCTTGGAATCTTTACTTGGGCTCAAAGTATCAAAGATCATATGGGTGTCCCCACCTTTAATGAGGAAAGTATCTTCTTCAACAGGGCACATCCTGAAGCAAGAGTAGGTAGGAGGAACCTCATCCATGCAGCTGGCTACGCCAAGTCACTAGGGCTCAGTGGGTGACAGGCATGATTTTCCGCCAATGTATTCTCCCCCCCACCCCCTTTTTTTTGAGTTTATCCGGCATACTTCTTCCAGATGTTAGGAACTTACATTTCTTAGTTTAAATAATAGCTATCATATATTGAGGAGCATGATTCATGGGCCAGATAATGTTCTAAGGGCTTCTCCTCCTACCCTGGGTAGAGAATGGTTATAATAGTCCTGTGAGATAGATAGGTACTTTTATTATCCTTTCTCCTGTTGCTTGGAGGCAGGGAAGCTCCTTACCTGTTTTCTCCCCTGCTGTACCTCCTGTGTCCAGAAACGTATGTGGCACATATGAGGTACTGGATTTTGAGTGGATTAATCCAGTGTAGGCATATTTGGCCACTTCACACTGGTTCTGTGTGGGAGCTAGAGGCCAAAACTGTATGGTTTCAATGTCCAGATTTTTCACCCTGCACTATATCACCACCCTGATATCTCAATGGTTTGGGACCTACAACTTTACTGTTCAAGTTGTAGTATAGCCCCTGTAAACAAACAACAAACAAAAACTTTTGGTCATTTTTCTGATTTGTTGTGGCTAAAAAAACTTACAATAAATTAGGCAATGTTGAGAAACAGCTTTGTATTTCATACATTTGCAGCAGTATAAGGTGTACTTCTAATTCCATCTATAGACAGTGCTTGCATGCACGCAAATGGGGACTCCTGCAATAACCTAACTCCAAAACCCACAGATTGAGCAGTTTTTGGCTTTAGAACATAAACTTGGGAAGCTGGGGTGGCTCAGTGCATTAAGTGCTCGCTTTGCAGCTCCCTGGGACTGAGGATCGAATCTTATCCCCAGCCTGTGCAGACCCATGTGCTGAACTGGGGTGTGCTTCCCATGTGGAAGGCCCCCAGTTCAGTTCTCGCTATGGGGAACTTCTCATGTGGGAGGCCCCCAGTTCGGCCCCTGGCTTGAGGGGGCATGCCTCCCATGTGGGAGGCCCCCCACCCCAGTTCCTGCCCTGTACTATATAGAAGAGTAATGACATACAACTAGGGAGACTGCTCTGGGCACTGTCCCTTCTCTCTGTCTCTCTTTGTCTCTGTCTCTTTTTGTCTCTGTTTCTCTGTCAAAAACAATAAAATAAATCTAAAAAAAAGAACATACACTTGCACTCCTGAGGTCTTGGGTGAAGCCCGAGTCTGGACTGACTGACCCTAGAGTAGGACATTTAGTGGCCCAACGGATAGTTATTGCTGCTCCTTATTACCTACAAGGACAGTTTATTTCATTCACAGACATTTTCTAAGGCTTTGATACTGTGAGCCGTGAGGAGGTTCTTTGCCCCAGGGAGCTGATAGTCGGCTGGAGGAGACAGCTCACAGAAATGGGGAGAATGCAGGAAGTGCTTTAAAAGAAGAGACAGGAGCTTAGAGGAGAGAAGAGAACTTTGGATGGCTGCCTCACAGGCTGGCTTAGCTGTGGTCCTGGGGTCAAGAAGAACATAGCTATGTTCTGCCTTCTTCCAGCTGCAACCTGGGTGTTCTTGAAAGGAAGTGTTTCCTGACAGAGCTGAACATGGCTCTGGCCCATAAGCTTTGCTATCCAATTTATGAAAGCCAGGCAAAAACAGAGACAAAGGGAAGGAGGTGATGAAGGAGAGGTGTTTGAAATAATCAGTAACCCTAACAAATATGCCTAGTATCTTTTCCCAGCCTCATCTCCCAAGGTAACCAGATAGTTTTATGAAGATTCCTGAAGATAGTTTCCTATAATCTCCCATCACTTTAATTACAACTTGAGATTTTCATCTCGGGGGGACAAAAACACTTATAAGAAGAAAGTCGCTACAGGGGTTGGTGGGAATCTGTGGTTCGAGGACTGGTAATTAGACCAGCAGGCTTTTTTGAACTATGGAGCAATTTGTTTAAAATAATGTTTTTTAAAAATACACCCAAATTTGGTTTCTCACCATAAAGGGATAGAAGGTTACAAAGGTCAAAACATTGGCTCTTTCTACTTCTCATTTGAGATTTTTTGTGAGCTAGAAAGCTTCATTAAATAGTAGTTTCAGCATTGCAGGAATATACTTGTATGTTGTGCTTTCACAGAATTTTTGACATGTGGCCACAATTCAGGATGAAAATGCTAAGTGAAAATGCTGATATAGGGGATGGTGGGATAGCTCAGCAGGTTGGGCACTTGCCTTGCAACCACGAGGTCTAGGGATGGAATCCCATCCTGGTCCGTTGCAAACCCATATGTGACTGGTAACCACTGGGATGGTGGTGAAGGTTCTCCCCTCCCAAGAGGGAGGCCCCCAGGTTTGGCTTCCACTGTGCAGCCCCACCTCCACCTGTGTGGAATGAAACTGTGTCACAACTAGTGATGTGCAACTATGGAGACTACTCTGGGCCCTCCACCTTCTCTCTTTCTCACCTTCTCCCAAACAATAAAATAAAGCTTAAAAAAAAAAAAGGAAATGCTGACTTAGTAGAGTGCTATTATCTGCTTTTGTGTTTTGCTTTGTGTGTTCATTTATTTATTATTATTATTTTTAAAAGATTTATTTATTGTTTTTGACAGAGAGAGAGAGAGAGAGAGAGAGAGAGAGAGAGAGAGAAGGGGGAGGGCCCAGAACAGTCTCCATAATTGCACATCATTGGTTTTTCCACATAGTTTCATTCCACAGGTGGGCGCGGGGCTGCACAGGGCAGGAACTGGGCCGGGATCTCGCCCTGGTGAGAACTGAACTGGGGCACTCCCCAGTTCAGCATATGGTAGGGTGACCAGACGTCCCACTTTTGGCGGGACAGTCCTGATTTTTAACAATTTGTTCTGCGTCCCGCGGCGTTTCAAAAAAGTCCTGATTTTTGGAAAGAATGCATGACAAGCTAGAGAACGGTGGGAGATAGACCAAATTTTTAATCAAGACCCCCCACCCCCTTCCCCCGGTCAATGGTGTCCCGCTTTACCAATGTTAAAATCTGGTATGGGTCCACATGGGCCGAAGCCAGGATTCGATCCTCGGTCCTCGGGGCTGCAAAGTGAGCGCCTAACCCACTGAGCCATCCCGGCTTCCCCTTGTTCATTTATTTTTGGAAAAAATCATCAAGCCTACATAGTCACTATCCCATCTCATGAGCCCGGCCAAAGGAAGTGTTAGACTAAACTTTCCAACCCATGGCCCGCAGGCCACATGCAGCCCAGAACGGTTTTGAATGGGGCCCAACAAAATTCATAAACTTTCTTAAAAATTATGAGATTTTATTTTGGTGATTTTTAATTTTTTTCAAGCTCATCAGCTATTGTTAGTGTTTAGTGTATTTTATGTGTGCCCAAGACAAATCTTCTTCCATTGTGGCCCAGGGAAGCCAAAAGGTTGGACACCCTGTTTTAGATCTTTCACTTCCACTTATAATTTGTATGAATTATTGGTGCCCTCATGGATGTTCAGTGAAAATAATTCATCATCAGTTTCCTCAAAAATTCTCGTTTTTCTGGCATTTGACTTGATATAACCAGTTGGCGGTCTTTTTATTGTACAGCCCCTCCTCATTTAATGCCCTATCCCTTTAAGGACCACTTGGATGGAATTAACCATCAGTTCTTCAGCATGGGGGATCCCTTTTGTCAGTCTGTGTGAGTCTTGGAAATTTCCCTTAGTCTTTGTCTCATTAATGCAGTCAGTTAGTATTCACTACACAAAGTGTTCTCAATCACCCAATACTACCTATTTCATTTTTAAGTGTGGTATTGCATCATATCTATTGAAAAATACATACGTTATCATACCACGACACACACAAGACATCCGCCTTTCAGCTCTTTGCTTATGGACCAGTTCACTCAACAACCTGGTTGTAGGACTGAAACTTGGTAGTTAAGTGAGCAGTGCCTGTACTTCTGGTTCATAATGTTGAAACCTTGGAGTAAAAGAGAGTTAACAAATAATCTGGGTATATCTAGACCAACGTACCCTTTAAAAAAATAAATACTCCCACTGTTCAGAAGTACATGGTGCCAATTTAAAATTTAGGAAGGCATTATTTCTGGAGTTTTCCATTTAATATTTTGGGACCACAGGTAAATGAACTGCTGGAAGCAAAACCACGGATAAGGGGGAGGGGGACTCTTGTATGGCTCTGGTGTTGGGTAAGATGGAATGCAGTGGGGAAAGGCTCTGACTTAGAGATAAGTTATCATCCGATCTCTGTATCCCAGGCAGATGAATGAGGCTCTGAGCTAAGACATGGCAGGAGGCAGAAAAAGGGAAGCAACTGAGAAGATATGTAGGTGGCTGAATGGCTAGGGTGTGGGGAAATGAAAAAGTGGACAGAATAAGAGGGACCTCTAAGAGGTGTCTGGCTGGGTTAATCCGGCTGGATAGTGGTATCATTAAGCACATTATGGAATCTGGTGGAAGATAACATGTTTGTGAAGGTATTAAGTTTGTGGTACCCAGGGAGCGTGTATATGAAGTTGTCTGTTAGCCAGCTGGAAATATAAAAATGGAATTTAGGAGGGAGTTGGAATGCAGGAATAGATTTGGAAACCATAGACACGTTAAAAAAAAAAAAAGAAGCAAATCAACTGAGATACAGAGAAGGAGAGGCGAGAGACATAATAGTATGATGTGTCATGAATACTTAAGTGTTTTGGTTTGTTTTGTTTGAGATAAGGGCCCACATTTAAGATTGTAATAGAAGATGAGATGAATAAGTGCTTTTCACAGGTCAAAGAGGTTATAGAATCTGTTCTCATGAATTCATCATATTTGACTTCTTATACTGAAAATGTAGAAAATTCCAAAGGAACCGTTATGTCAACATTTTTTTTTAATACTAACTTGGAAGAAGTCCAAATACAGAATATTCACAAATTTAAAGAAATGTTCAATTTTGAGTCCAAGTGAGGCCATTCCCATCGCTATGTGGTAAAAGAAATGTGTTTCTGAGGAGGATACATTTGTAAATGTACCGCAGAGAAAATGTGCCTGTTAGGAGTTTGGGAATTTTGATTGAGTGTGTGTGTTCGTTTCAACCAAGTTCATAGAAGTTACATCTGCAATCATTTGCCTTCTGGGGGAAAATTTTGTTTATGAAATACATTTTATTTCTCTTTATTCCTCTACATATTCTATATTAGGAGGAAATGACAAACATTGTATCCTAGTTTGAACTTACAAAAAGGCAAATTTTTTGAAAAGTTTTCAAATAGCTGTGTTATTTGTCAGAGGATTTGTGGCAGTTTCCAACCATGTAACTTTGGAAAGTGTACTGATGTTTGATGGCTTCACACCTGGGTTTGCCCCTAGCACGGCCCCTCACAGGTTCAGAAGGTGACTCAGGACCTCTGAGCTTCAGCCTTCCCGTTTACACCTGAGGATAGCAGTATGCCTTGCAGGAGAGTTTGAGGATTAAGTGACACTCTGGACGAAAAGCCAGAGCACGGTTCTAACCTGCCCAGGACTGGTATTCAAAAAATGTCCATTTCCTTTTCATTCTCTTCTTTCAAAAAAAAGAAAGAAAAAAGAAACAAACTCATGCTCTGAATCTGTTCAGACCCTTTTTGGAACACTTTATTTTAACATAATACTGAATATATTGTCAGAAACCATGTTTTCCAATGCACAGGGTGCCATTTATCAATTTCTACTAAAAATTTAAAGCTTACTATTAGCTTTATAAACTAACCTTCTGCTGTAACCCCTATGAGGGTGGTGGCATTCTGTTTTCCTGGTGGCACCTGAATCCCTGCTCTCCTAGTGTGACAAGTTGAACCCTGCGTGTTCATATAGAACACGAGTGCCATGCTTTGGCCGTTGGCGGAATTATTTCTGCTGTCTCTGCAGCCTGTGGCAAAGGTAGAATCACAGTGGTCCCTGGCCGCCGTCCCGTTTGCATTGGTGACCATCTCACAAGTCCTGGCAGTCATGAAGTGTAGAGCACATGAGGAAAGGAGCGAGAATTCTCTCCAGTGCTGCTCTGTTCCATGACGCTGTGTGTCATCAGGAACAGGGCAACTTTAGATGAGTGTGTGAGGCCAAGGCACTGTCATATTATAATAGCATCTGTGTGATCTAAATGTCTTTTTGCTTTTCTGTCACTGACAGGACTGCTGTTGTGTCTGTGCCTAAAATTGTCACCTCAAATAAACAGCCACCACCCAGAGCTCTAAGACATGACCTTGGCCGTGATCACTTTTCTCTTGGTGAAGAAGATCAGCTCAGCTCAGATTCCAGAAATGTTGTCTTCAGATCGCTGGAAGGAAGTGTTTGAAATGGCACATGTGCTGGTGATTCTGGTAACCAAGGAAACATGTCCCTGATTCAAAGCTTCCTCTTAAAAACAAAAAAAATGATAGTACCTTTTGAGGATTGTCTCAGAATCACCCACAGCAAGATTCCAAAGAGATCTGAAATTAAACTAGGTCACTTCCAGAAATGGTATCAAGAATTAACAAAGCACATGAAGAAGCACCTTTTTAAAAAATTCACTGTTTAGAAGAGCAACCTAATACAATATAATAGGGGATATAATAGCCTACCATCTGAATAACCTGAGTTTTGCATCCATTAGAATGGACATTGAAAAACTCTTATCTGAACTAAGCTGTTCTCTCAGCTCTTGCCTTATTATTTGTATTATTATTATTATTCTTAGTTTGCCTCCCGTTCCTAATTAACCTTTAGATTCTTTCTAGCACTTTGATAATGGTGACTAAAATTATAGAGCGATGGTTCAACTCAACAGCTACCCAGCTTGCAAATGGATTTTGCTACTATATGCACCTCGTGTAGCATCATAGATGTGGGAGTTGAGTTGGAACATAATCACACACACACTTTTCTTTTAGTGAGAAATAGAATCTTTAGGAACAGTTACTTGGGGGCAGGAGCCACACCCTAAACCTGAACACACGCACGTTGGTAATGTTCTTGGGTTGGCACAGGTTGTGGAGTATTTATTACTACCAACAGCATGTTAACATTTCTTGATGTTACGGACAGTTGATTTCTGAGCATTGGACAACAGGAAGGACACACTGAGTTCACAAGCAGCAAGAGGACTAGCATCGTCCTGAATGTCAGGATCTCCACCTGACATGCCACTGCAGTCAGACCCGCTACACAAATATGTAGATTGGTCTGGAGAACAGGGAGTGGACAGGCTATTTGGTGAATTGCAGTGGGCATGAATACCTAAAATGACTTAACCTCTGAAGGACGCTTGACAGCCACATGGGTAGCAACCCTGCTTTAGACTTCCTTGCTGGAAGCTATGAAATGAAATTGTGCTGCATTTTTCTAAGTGATACGTTTTCTAATTAAAGAGGTTGAAGTGGGAAGAAGTATACCTAGAATTTTTGCTTGAGAGTCATTTTACACCGACGCCTGGTGATTAATGAAATTATGTAGCTGGGAATAAAATTTCAGTTTAGCGTAAAAGTTAAGTTCACACACTCTGTGAAAGATACTCTGAAGCCCTGAGGGGTTTGTAACCAAATTTTTAGGGTCACGCACAGGCCCTGAAACAAATCCATGTTGCCCTGAAGCTGTGGTTCTCACCCTTGAGTGTGTATTTCAGTCATAGGAAGGGCTTCTTACAACAGATGGTCGGGTCTCACCCCCAGATTTCTGATTCCCCAGGTCTAGGGCTGGGCCCGAGTGTTTGCATTTCTAACAAATGCCCAGGAGATGTTGCTGAGGCTACTCTATTATATAGACTATACTTTGAGCACCAATGAATTAAAGGAAACCCAACTGTTCACTTAATTTAATATAGATATTCCAGTTACCATGGCACTTTTATTCGCAGTCTAGTTGCTCAGTCAGTTACCTAGGCCATGACACCTTACATAGAAGGTCCTAAGCAATGCTTAATGTTTAACAAATGGCTTTAAGTTTGGGGGGCAGCGCTCATTTGTAGTGTTGCCATTTTCTATGGTGTAAACACCGCCATTGTCACTAATTTAAAGCTGTCAATATTCATCAACCAGCTAGTATAAAATTCTTGAAAATTTAGCAGTCTTTTTTAGCATGACGCTGAATTGGAAGGAAGTGGCAAAGGTCACGTTGACACTTAATCTTAAGAAATGGGAACCTATGGTGCGCTGTGGATGCAGATGTAAATCAGTATAGCCATTGGGACAAACAGTTTGGAGGTTCCTCAAAAAATTAAAAATATAATTACCATATGATCTGCAATCCTACTTCTGGGTACAGCTCCAAAGGAAATGAAATCAGTTTCTCCAAGAGATAGCACTCCGTGTTCCCTGCAGCATTATTCACAATAACCAAAGTATGGAAACAGCCTCAGTGTCTGTCAGTGGATGAGGGAGTAAAGAAACTGGTATATATACTGTGGAACATCATTCAGCCCTAAACAAGAAGGGAATCCTGCCATTTGCAATAACATGGATGAGTCTTGAGGGTGTTATGGGAAGTGAAGTCAGCTAGACAGAGAGAGACAAATCCTTTATGGTATCACTGTATCCAGAATCTAGAAAAGTCATGCCCATAGAAACAAAGTTAGAATCATGGTTGCCAGGGACTTGGGGGTATAGGAAATGAGATGTAGGTCAAAAGGTACAAACTTTCAGTTATAAATTGAAGTTCTGGCTGGGGTGAGGGGGAGTCTAATGTGTAGCATGATGACTAGAGAGAATAATACTGTATTGTATAATTGAAAATTCCAGGAGAGTAAGACTCCAGTGTTCTCACCACCACCACCAGGAAACAACAGTGAAAAAGTTAACCCTATGATAAAAGACAGAAAAGAAAGGGAAGGGAGGGTGGGAGGAAAGAAATGAATGTAACCTCATGTGAGACAGACTCTATCATCGCTTTGAGGCTGAGGTACGGAGAGCGATGAAAAATAAACACGCTGTTTATACCTGGGGGATCCGCTAGAGATGAATACGATTGAGGGGGAGTAGACTCTGTATTTGGAAATTGAAAGAATGGCTGCCCACAGAAGAGTTTTGTTGGCTGTAAAGGCTTTTAATTTGTTACGGATGTTGCGATTTTTCACATGAAAGAAAAAAAAAAAGCCTAATATTTTGTTTTTTTGTGGAATGAAAAATTAGAAGTTGTGGCAAATCCAGGCCCAGACTCTCCTCGAGAACAATTAGCTGGAGTGAGCCGAGTAATAATCCTGGTTCCTCCTTTGCCTGCACCCGGTGTAGACGGCTCAGCCCTTTCCAGTCCATCCCTATCCCGTGCTGGGCTACACCTCACACCTGCTGCCTTCCTTCATTCCTCTCTGCACCAGCACTCGCTGTTGGGCCCTTTGCATCATTTGAGGACCCAGATCCAGGAGACTATGCATCTCTTTTCCTGGGTGCAAATTCCAGTAAAGCTGAAGGGAGACGCCTATCAGATATCACTTTTGTTCTTTCTTCAGTGTTTTCATTTTCCTTCCTCTGCCCCTCCCTTGACTTCGGGAGGGGCAAAGGAGGAAAGAGCAATCACACTCCCTAGAAACAGAAACCAAGACCCCAGAGTACCCACTAATTTCTCTTTCTAAACTACAGACCTGGAGTCTCGGGCGGATATTCCTGATAAGAGAATACATGCTTTAAGTATTGTTTATAATAAAGTACAAACTTTCCTTTTCAGAATCCTGTTATTTATTTGTCACTGCACTGTTTCTTTTCCCATTTTCTCTCAGCGCCTTGGGTCTGTCCTGCCCACGTTAGCTTTTATGTCCTTAGCTTTTGTGAGTCTGGGAAAATGCGGGCTAGAAGAAAACCCTTCTCACAGACACTTTTACCTGCCTGAACCACGCCGCGGTTATTTTATTGAGGGTGGTGGAACGAGGGAGATGTTCGAAGCGTCTCAGAGAGAAAAGCATGGATTTAAATCTGATCATTATCAGATTGAGAGCTGAATTCTTTGGCAACTTTCATGAGGAAATAGCCCTGGGAATTTTCTTGGTAAATGTCACTGTGAAGTTTGCACAGTTGATGTAGACGTTAGGCCACCCACATTGTACCGGGCATAGAATTGTTTAGTGAAGTTGAAATGTTGTGTGTCAGGAGTTTGGTTGAACTTGTAGTTTAACCTGGGGCAGAGCAAACAAATACTGGTGGGAAAATATTTGTGCCCACAATCAATAAGGAATGTGCAAGTAAGTTGCCTCCACTCAGAGCTCTTGTTTGCAGCTGAAGTTAGTTCCTGGTGTCCTTTGTCATTAGCATGTGGAGAAGAGCAGTAATGTTGATTCTGGTTTGGGCACCCTGACTTGCTAAGGAACACTGATGTTGGCTGTATCTAGTTTATCCGCAGATGAATCCTCGGTCAGATTTACTAAGCATTTACTTTGTGCCACATGTTAACACAGGAGTTTAACACTATCAAGACCTTTACTTATCAGATAGGGAGACTGACTCTTGGAGAAACTGGTTACTCTGTGGTGGTTGCATAGTTCGTGCTAATGAGCCAGGACGCATTTGGGCCCCGCTCTACCTGACTCCTCAGTTTGAATTACACTTTGTCTGTATATGTCATGACCTTCAGAACACGATTCCTTGTAAGTTTCATTTTTTTTTATATTTATAAATGTTTAGCCCACAAATACATCTCCATAACAGTTTCTTATTTTAGACTCTTGTATTAGGTGCATGTAGTTCTTTTTATATTGCTTAGCACATAACATGTACTGTCTATCCAACTACCCATGAACATATTTTGATTTTTTTAAAAAAGATTTATTTTATTGAGTTTTGAGAGAGAAACAGACACAGAGAGAGACAGAGAGAGGGGGGAGGGCCCAGAGCAGTCGCCACAGTTGACATTCGTTTTCCATATAGTTTCACTCCACAGGTGGGCGCAGGGCTGCGCAGGGTGGGAACTGGGCTGGGAGCCTCCCGCATAGGTCCCGGCAAGAACTGAACTGGGGGCACACCCCCGTTCAGCATGTGGGTCCACATGGGCCGGGGCCGGGATGCGATCCTCGGTCCTCGGGGCTTCAAAGCGAGCGCTTAACCCGCTGAGCCATCCCAGCTTTCCCCATATTTTGATTTTTAATGTATACATCTTATTTCATATCATATTGCTTTATGCCTTATGTGCCCCCCACCTCCTTATTTTTCCTTTTCCTTCTCATAGTCGATTCATCTACCAACAAGCCATATCTATCTATTGAGAAATAAATAAATAAATAAAAAAAAATATATGCATGTATATATATAATATATATTATATTTTATATATATATATATGCATATATATATATATATTACCCTTTATTTCATTTAGGAAAATAAGAAAACAGCAGGTTTTCAGACACCCACCTAAATAGAGTAGGCAGATTCCCGTGTTCTGTAAAAAGCACACAGCATCTGGTGAATGGAGCCTGTTAGAATTTCCATTGAGGATTCTCTCATGCATCAGATTTCTGGAGCTATCCGGTGCTTTCCCAATTAATCCGGAAGTCTGCTTTTATAAAGAATTTATTTTTTCTCTAGGCCAGATGCGTCCTTGCCCTTTCTCTGACATGGCTCTGGGCCACCAGTGCGTTGGTAGTTCTGGGAAGAGAGTGGCGGCTTCGGGGGCCCACGCGCTGGGCCCTTCACCATCTGTCCTGTGTTGTAGGCTTCCATTGCTGTAGCTGTTGTCCTCACCACATGGGCCTTGGAGAGTTGGGGCCACAGCTCCCCGTCTTACTCTTCCATTACAGCTGCATAATTGGTTATAAAACTCACTTGTAGGGGCAAACTCGTTTTGGCAACCATTAATTCCCACTGTAATGCATTTCGAAACTGCAGCGTTTCTATTACTGGAAAAGTAAGCCCAAGCATTTAATAGGCAGGCTAATATGGGTTGATAATTGCATGTCTTTGATAACTATAAACTCTGAGATTGCCCTCGTAAAATGTACCGTGTCCCAAGACAACCAGGAAGGGAACTGGGAACAGTTGCAAATCCAGCCCTCGCCATCTTGCCAGTTGTTCAGCTACATTTCAGTGTGTGGGAACTGATCACAGTGGTGATAAGGCATTGGAAATGGGGGTGGGGTAGGGTGTAAATAAGGGTGATTGGAGATTGAAGACTTTGTGTTTATACTGGGGACGTGGGATGTGACTGCTGATCAGGCAGATGGTTGCTTAAGATAATTGCTAACAGCTCAGAGTCCAGTGGCACTTATTTCTGAGAAGGGCGCAACTCAGCACGAAACTTGGTTGGTTCAGAACGAATGTGCTTGCCTTTTGGGTCCACAATTCATGGAAGCTCATACTCAAAGCAAGTTCTTTGTAGAGAGAGAGAGGGATGAGGATGATCAGTAGACTTGGGCTGGAGTCTGGCTCTCTCCCATAGCCAAATGCCCCTGGGCCAGACCCGTTCACTCACGGGACCTCAGTTTCTTCCATGTGTTTAGAATGGAGCTATTGCTTCAGGGCTGTTTTGAGCATTTCCTGAAATAATGTAGGTAGGTGAAATCACTTTTCAAACTCAGAAGAACTCTCTAAACATCGTAACCCAGATGTCTGCCCCTTTTTTATTTCCTGATGAGACACATGGACCCAAGGGATGCATCCCTGCGGAACAGTTTCTGCACTTGAGGGTCTTTTGAAACACCAACGCTGAGTGGTGCTTGTAGGTTCTCTCTTTTCAACTATTTAAAAAAATTAAAGTCAGTTAATGACCCATTGTCTGGGACTGGCTGTGCCTTTTCTGGTAACCTAGATTCGGTGGTAGTAGGTTGGGTCATTACTTGGGACAATCTGGTACCGGGAAAGATCTTGTTGTCTGTGGTTGAAATGAACCTTCTTGTTGGAAGAGCTACTGTCCAGAATGTGTGACAGGTGTTAGGTGAGACTCAGTCCAGTGATGTGAGTCCATGGCTGACTGTTATCTCTAGTAACTAATGCCATTTTGTACCCCTACAGTAAAAGACCCCCTAGAAGAATTCAGTTGACTATCACAGCATTTGTGGAAGAACTGGAAAGCAAATGAAAATTTGCTTACTACTATTCTTCAGGGGTTATTCCCTAGCCAGGGTCCTCACCCGGGTCAGACTGCTCCAGATAAGGATGGTGGTGGATATATTTGAAGGAGCGATCTTAGAAGTTTGTTTTACGCTTTTGGAAACTTGGTAGTTTATATTAAAAACCTATAGCTAGGAGGCAGGTTTGCGATGTTTAATCAAATTAAAAGAAACGAAAGGGGGAGTTGAAGTAAAAGAATCCAAGGACTGTTATCTTTTTTAACATCTGTCAGTATTATGTCACTGACTCTGAATAAATAAAACATAACCACTCAAGCCTTTTGTCATGGAGTGCTGATGAAACACACGCTCCGGCTTTACCCCTTTCTCTCTCAGTCCTCATCTCACCTGGGGAAGACCTCCCTGTGTTTTTATTATGGTGACTGGCTGGTGGTTTCTCTCACCGTAACCTCTGCGTAACTGTAACCTTTTAAATTCAAGGTACAACCCTGACGCTAGAGTGCCACCCTTGTCCATCCAGAATGTGGCACGCCTTTTCTGCGTGAGCTTTGGTCTTGCACTTTTTGCTGTCTGCAAAGCCTCCTCCAGCCAGAGATTGATGTGCCTGCATGATTTATGGCAGTGATTGTCAGGGACTTTGGAAGCGCATCCAATTTCAGCATTCGGGTTCTCATTTCTTGTCATGTAATGGCACATTTGATGAATTCTCACTATCAGCTGACATGTTTCATAGTTGTCAAAACTTTGATTGAAGTGGTATTTAAAAAAAAAAATCTCTGTCTATATATATGGAAGAGAAAAAAATAAAGCTCCCTCATCATGTTTTCTCTTTTCTTCTGTGCCCCAGATGGCCCCATTGGTTAGCTGCTCCGCATTTTGCTGACCCAGCAAACCGGGCTCCTCACGCTTCTTGTGCCTGCCTTTCCTGGGCCTCGTATTTTGCTTGTTTGGGCCTTTTCTGGCCCAGAGGGTCTGTGCTGTTGAAAAGAACACTTTGGAGAAAGTTTCTGAGCTTTCCCTTCAGCCTCCTGTGAGGGTACCTCTGAGCGGGGCTCGCACAGATAGCATCGGGCTGTTTCCGTTATCTTCAGCCTGGTGTGCTTGGTTTTGTTTTTGTTTTGATTCCACAAGCCAAAATTCTTTGGCTGGAAGGCTGGCTCTCCAGGCCCTTGGCTGCTTTCACAAGCTGGAAAACGCCTGTGCTTTGGGGTTCTCATGGGCAAGCCAGCAAAAATCAAGCCATGGGTGGATGTGGGTCTTTTATGTGCAGAGTGGTTTGCTTTTTGTGTTTTGGGGTACACTCTCTCTCTCTGTTTCTCTCTTTCTCTGGCCCATCTCAGTTCTGTGCACCTTCTAGTTCAGTGACTTTTTAATTTTTCTTAATAGCAACTGACTCCTTTTCTTTTTCACTCTGTTCCCCAGGGTACTGAGACAGTGATGTCTCGCTTATACTTTCTTAGTGCCCTCCCCCCAGAAGCATCACCAATACTCCGTGAAGATGTAAGGAGTCACTCCCACGCGTACATAGAAACACACACATATACAAACACCCCAGCCTACTGTTGAAAACATATCAATATAGGACAACAGCTCGTTCCTGCTGTTTGGGTTGAAGACAGGTACCGGGCCCCACCGTGTTGGTGGGCCTCCTGGGAGCGGGTTCCCTTCTGTCTCCTGTCTCCTGTCTCACCACCCTTCTCTTTCTCAGCCCTCCACACCTGTTCCCTGCTTTCCTGTTAGTGCCTCAAACCTGGACCAGTCACCCTGCTCTACGCTGCATGGTTTCCTGGACTGTTTGTTTATGGCATTTATCACAGTTTGTAAATCCTATATTTATGTGATTGTTTCGATAACATCTTCTCCTATTAAACTATACATTCCATGATGACAGAAACATCTTTTCTTTCTCTTAAGCCCTTTATCCCTAGAGCCTGGGCATGGCCTGGAATATAGTACTGTCTCCGTCGATAGTAACTGGATGGATGGATGGATGGATGGATGGATGGATGGATGGATGGATGGATGGATGAATGAAAAACATGTGGCTGGCTGACTGGGTGGATGGATGCATGATGTAGACACTTTCTTTGGGTAAGGAGGAAGTGTGTTTTGGAAAACAGTTGTGCTTTCGTATCAAAACACGTTTTTCATCTGTAGACTCCAGGCATTTTCTTTTGGGTTTTTCTAACCGATTCCTAAGCAGTCAGCCATTCCAGAAAGGCTGAACATAAAACACTGTCAAGAAAACTCTTAGTAGTTACCTAGGGTATTAGCTTACAGCGCTTACGCCTTCTCACCTTGCTTGATCTCGTTTGTTTCTCCTGCGGTTTATTTTTTGAAACATAAATACTTCCTATTCTTATTTTGAAATTTCTCACATTGTCATCTCTCAGTGAGGCATCCAGAAAATAATAAGGGGTAGACTGGAGACGAGAGGAAGGGGGAAGTGAGTGGTTGCCAAGCTGCCTTTACGGTCGGTCCTCTGAAGGCATGCATGATATCTGTGTTCCCAGCATCTGGCACAAGGTGAATGCTTCATACGCTGGCATGGAGCCAGAAGGTGACGATGCACAAATATGCAGGAAGAAAGGAAGAAATGGAACGGCTAATTCCGGAACTGACATTACCGTTAATGAAGAGCTCTGTTTCTTTGCTCAAGCCTTTGCTCCTAATAAGCTGCTTGAGATGTGTTACAGCCACTTTTTCCTTCTAAATTTCCATCACATTTGTTTTCCATTTCAATTTTTTTCCATCTCACTGTTTAGTTTTCATCTTTTGTCTCTTAAAAAAATAGGAAAATAAGGAGAGTTTCAGGGAAGGGTGGGTTGCTGAATTTTTAGGAACAGCTCTGCAAGTGGACTTGGTATGTATTCATTTTTGAAGGCTGAGGATTTGGTTGATGACCACCATTATTTTCCTCGTAGCCTCGCAGTCAGCTCATCTTCCCATCTGTCCACTTGTATCTAAAATGGACCAGAGAGTTGAGCCATTCTTATTTTGAAGCCCCTCTTCTGCCGACTGAGCTTCCTTTTAAGTCAGAGCCAAGGAAAGCGTATTTGTTGCTATTTCCCACTGTGTTCATTGTGGCAACAGCATATTTAATTGCCAATGGTCAGGAACATCCCTTCTTAATACAAATCCCTGAGTTATTTATAATTAGCGCATTGTCTGTATACCAGTAATGTCATTGTGTTTGAAGTGCTTGAAAATAGCTCCATCTCCCTTAAGCAATTGCATGATTTCTTCTTGTTTACCTTATTCTCCTCAAACTTCCTTTTCCTGGAGCTAGTACCAAAAAGTCAACTTCACCTTAAGTCATCCTCAGTAAGGAAACTGTTTTGCTATTTTATGAAACACTTTGAATTCTTACATAACAATCGGGTTGTTTTCCAGAAAATAATGGGACCTTGCCCTGAAATTTTGTGTGGTTTATGACTTGGTATAGGACACCAGACGGAAGTGACAGACTTAAACCCTTTGACCACCTGTCCCTCTTTTCCTACTCTTCATTCATTTGGCTTTTGACTAGATAAAGTTCTCAAATATCACACTTTGTGCCTGGGTGCCAAGCTGTGTGCTGTGAATGTTCCCAGGTTCAAAATATGTGACCCTCACTGATGTCCTTAGGCTTTTACCTCAATAAGCGGTAGGACACACTTTCTTTTTTTTTGCCATGAAAAGTAATTGGTTGTTCCTTTTAATCTGCCCAGCTGCATTCCAGAAAGTAATAAACCCTTGGAATTATTAAAATAACGAGCAGCTATTATAGACATTGTTGTGTTAACCTTGGGAGTTCATAGGTAATGCTAAGGGAAATTAAGAAATTATCCCTTTTTAAAACATATCCTCCCTCAGTCTTCTTTCTTTCTGTTTCCCCCATTATATATTTATATAGATCCATTTCATAGATATGAAGCAAGTTACTGCTCTTAGGGAACATGGTCATACTTAAGATGAAAGTTGTGATTGAGTTTTACTGATGGTCAGTTTATCCACAATGTTATGAGTCAGAAGACTTACTGAAGTTCTTGCGTTTCAGCCAAGTGTCTTTTATATTTCAGTTGGAAAATGCTTATGTATGACCCAAATCTCCCTCAGTGAGTACATTCACTAAAATAGGCTGATCAGGGCAACTCACAGGACCAAGAGGATAGTGTGGATTCTGGATAAAGTACAGAGCAAAACGATTAGGACTTGAGAAGTGTGGGATGACAGGAGATGTATAGGGAATCGGCAGGGGGAAGGGGAAGGTGGAATTGCTCAGTACTTTCCACAATGCTGGAACGAAAGGACATCTCTTTAAGCTAGAAGGAGGCAGTTTAGTTCAAAATAAGGGAAATGGAATGTCTTTGCCACAAGGATAAACAAGCATATAGACCTCATCATCCTAAGCACCTATGCAGTGTTGAGTGCCAAAGCTGTGTGTTCTAGAATGGTTTAGTGATGGCATCCGGCAGCATCCAGAACATACCTGTATAATCTTTGAATGCCTCATCACATCGGCAAACGATTCTGTTGTCCAGAATATGTTTTTTGTTTTTTTTTTATGTTTTATTTTTTACTGTTTTTGACAGACAGACAGAGAGACAGAGAGAAGGAGGAGGGCCCAGAGCAGTCTCCATAGTTGTACGTCTTCCATTTCATTCCACACAGGTGTGCAGGGGGCTGGGGGGTGGGGTGGGCACAGGGCAGGAGCTAGACCAGTGGCCCCCTACATGGGAGGCATGCCCTCCGCAGGCTGGGGGCTGAACTGGAGGCCTCCCATATTGGAAGCTTTCTCAGGCAAGAATTGAACTGGGGTCACATCCCAGTTCATCAAATGGGTCCCTAAGGGCCGGGGCCGGGACTTGATCCTCGGATCTGAGACTGCAAAGCCAGTGCTCAACTCGCTGAGCCATCCCTGCTTCCCCCAGAATATGTTTTGATGCCATTATCAGACATGAAGTCTGATGGAAACTAGACTTCAGGTCTGACCCAGGGTGACAGTTTTGATGTTCTTAAGATTGGCCATCTTCCAGCTGTGTCCTATAGCTCTGTACCTGAACTTCTGCTTAGAAGTTGTATTTGGGTTGTACATTTTTAATGCCAAAACATTCTTGACAATTGTTAGCTAAATGTTTAGTCTAAAGATTAAATACATATATATCTTATAACTTAGTTACGAAATGACTTGACCCAGTGAGAATTTCCAGGTTAGAAGTAGTTTCATGAGATTCTGGGGAGAGAGGCCTAAAGATCTCATATTTTAGTGGCCATAACAAAACCTTTGTAATAATATTATCAGCTGCCTGCCATATGAATAATATGTTCATAAAAGCAACCCAGAGTGTATGGTTAGGCAGTCCTTACCATTAAAGTCTCCCTCTTTCAAAGAAGTTTTTTAAATAAAAGTTCATATTTGCACAATAAATGATTTATGGAGAAATTTTAATGTGTAAGCTTTCCACCGAGTCTAACTGAAATTAGAAAGCTTTGAAATGAACTCATAAATATGGTTATAACACACAACATATACTGGAAACTGTAAAGTGTATAGCAGTTCATCACTGAAAATTTAAGCTACAGTAAGGATGTAGATTTGGTTTAACTCTGTGTTCCCCACAGGGATCAGTCATAATTGTATGATGCTGAACAATTTGCAGAGTACTTTTTACATTTGTTGTTTCTTTGATCTGTGTAACCATCTCGTACAGTCAGTCAAGAAGGGTAGAGATTCTTCATCCTGGGTTTAGAGCCAGGGGAGCGATGGTTGAGAGAGGCTAAGTGTGTTGTTGGAAGGTTATGAGATGGTCAAGTGAGAGCTAAACAGCAAACCCATCAACTCTGTGAGTCACAAATCCCGGCCTTTTCTCCTCTGTTGTGCTAACCCATAGTATCATACTACTCGCTCAGGCACAGTCCTGAAATAACCTCAGACAGTGCTTAATGCTGGATGGCATATGCTGTGTTTTAATCAAAGAAGACTATGATCGCTGGATTAACTTGCAGTAGTCCCTATGTCTAATGCTGCGGAGCCGACTATTTGCAAAACCTCTATATTTGCATCTTTGATCAGATAATACACTGAGTGTTGTTTTATGGAGGATTATCGTAGCATCGGTAGTGTGCTTGAGATAACAATGAAAAGAGTTCTGATTTTACTCGATGCTTCTAAAACCACCTCTGTCTTTGAGACATAAATCAATCTCTAGGCCTGGGCTGAAATGTAGCACCAAAGTTGAAAGCAAAGAGACATAGAGTAAAGACCCCGGGCTATCTCTTTCTCATTCCAGCAAGGGGGTAATTTTGTAAATAGAATCTCTAATAGAGTCAGTGTCCACTCTGGGACTGTGAGAGCGAACTGTGGTCATTTTATGTGGCTGTACGAACTGAGACCATGTAGGTGCTTATACCTGTCAATCATTTCCAGGGGAAATTTTATTAAAATTCTCTCCAGACAAATATTTTTGTAAGGATTACTAGTAAAAATCAAAATAGATTTTAGGTTCTCTTTCTTTATAAAAAACAAAACTTATTTATAAATACATATATCCATCCATACAAGAAAGGTTTTTCTCTGAAGCTGTTGGAAGAGCATTACAGGGACACATACTAATAAAGGGGGGAAGGGAAGCGGACTCTGTGAACAATCCCTTAAGTTGATAACCAGGGCTGAGTGACGGACATGTCTGGCATAGCTTCTGTACACTGGGCTAGTCAGGGGTCTGAAACATGAGACCATAAATGAAGCTGTCCTCATGCTCTGGGTGGAGTGCTTTTCATTAGGAAACCAGGTTTATTAAGTAGCGTTGTTGACAGCAGAATTTGGAACTTGGGTGCCTGGGTTCAAATCCTGGCTCCTGTCGCTTACCACCAGGCAAGTGTGTAACCTTTGCAACTGTAAAAAGAGGATGCTAACAATATTTTATGCACATTGTGTGTTCAAAAGAGTGCCTGGCATAGCGGAGTCGTCCCTCGGTTCAGATCACCATGTTGTTATTGCTTCTCAGCCCTCTGGCTCAGATCCAGTGCAGAGCACCGTGTTAGAACGTTTGGGGATAGGGGCAAAGGGAGATGAAGACTGGAGACTTCCAGGCCTGGGAGAAGACCATGCTGTGATGAATTACTAGCTCCTTTTCTGGGTCCTGATGTGTATGAATCATCACAGGAAATGAATCTTTCCTGCAGTTGGACCTGAACCCACCTGTGGTTCTGCTAACAATTAATACTGGAATTAATTAATAACAGGAATAAATTATTCCTGTTATGACAGAATGCCTCTGATTGACATTCTCTCTCACACACACACACTTTTTTTTTTAGTAAAACAGTATAGCAGACTCAGGGTTACATGTGCTCAACATTTTGGTCTCCCCCATTATATAAGTTTGAATCTATTTCTCCCATTTCCATCTCCTTTCTTTTTGGGGAGAGGGGGAGGCGGAGGGAGTGTACTGCCCCACCTTACTGTTTCCTAATGGAAAGGGAAAGGAATCAAAGTTAGAGAAATCAAAGGTTTCAGAAACGAAGAACTAGATTTCTAAAGCCATTCACATTGCACCAAGTTATTTTGTGCCTATTTCTTTAAGGCTCCCCCCCGCCCCCCTTCTCTGTAGCTATGAAAAGTGCATTGATCACTTTTTACAGCTTTGCCATGATAGGTGCAGTAGTTACTTTTTTTATTGAACCATAGATTGCAGCATTATAAAACACACTCATTCGGAGGAGTAATGAAGGCCATTTTTAATTGCACCTGGGAAGCAGGGCACTATTATTAAATTATGCCTGCACCTGTGTTGGAAGGAAGCGCGGGTAAACCAGATCATGTTTCTCTTTGGGATTTGAGGTTTCTCAGAGCTGAAGTGAATTCAAGGCCACATGCCAAATTTGGAACTTCAGTCTTTTGGGATTGTGAGTCAGAATTTCCCAAGTCTTACGACTAACTTCACATACCCACAACTACTGTAAACCAGACAACCAAGGGGTTAGCCATCTAAGTTCTTCACTGGTGGGTGGCAACATACGTGCACCTACAAATAGGACACGGCACAAAAGCTTTTCAGTTAAAATGTTGTGTATATGTACGCTGAATCAGTTTGTTACGGCTGTCATAGCAAAGTCCGTACATTTGATGGCTTACACAACACAAACCTCACGGTTCTGGAGGCTAGGGTCCAAGATCAAGGTGTCGACAGGGTATCAGTCTGGTGCCTGTCACTGAGCTTCTGGTGGTTTGCTGGCAATCTTTGTGTCCCTTGGCTTGCAGAAGTCATGGCCCCAATCCTCGCCTTCATCTTCACATGCTGTTCTTCTTTTTTTGAGTGTGTCCCCCCAAATTTCCCTTTCTCATAAGGATACCAGCCATATCGGATTAGGGGTCCATGCTACCAGCATTACTGCATCCTAACTTAAGTAATTAATTTCTGCATCCAACCTATTTTCAGTAAAATCATGTTCCGAGGTTGTGGGGTGGGAACTCCAACATGAATTTGTGTGTGTGGGAGACACAATTCAACATATAACATATATGTACAGATTTGTCTTGATGAGTATATATGTATGTGCATATGTCACAGTGTTCTCCTAGAGGTGGTGGAGAATTTCTACAAAGTGTAGGCATGAGTGGCAAGAAAAATAAAAAAATCCTGGGGATATTGAGATAGCTCAACAGGTTGAGCACTTGTTCTACAACCTCAAGGTCCAGGGATTGAATCCTGGCCCCCAGCCGATGCAAACCCTTATGCTGAACTTCCTAGCAACTGCTAATCCCTGAGATGGCAGTGAAAGTTCTTGCCTCCCATGCGCCCCCACTTTGATTCCTGCCCTGCACAGCCCCACATCCACCTGGGTGGAATGAAACCACGTCACAACTGATGATGTACAACTATGGAGACTGCCCTGGGCCTTCCCCCTTTCTCTCTGTCTCGCTCATCTCTCACAAAACAATAAAATAAATCTTTAAAAGAAAAAAAAATCCCTGGTGGAATAAACAGTACTAATTTTACTCTTGACATTTCAGGGAAGCGTTCGGGCGAGTGAAATGGCTCTGAGCCCATGCATGGAAAATCCTATGCGCGAGAGAGCTCACGACTTTTCTTGCATTCTTGCAGAGATTCTTCTGGCAGGGCTGTGTGCCGGCCAGATGCCTCTCACATCCGGTGGTTAGGCATGTGTGTACATGAGTGTGTGCGGGCTTGTGTGCAAAGCCAATTATGGCTGGAAACAGTTGCTTAGCTGGCAATTAGGTTCCTCACTGTCCTGAATTATGCTGTTTTAAATGAAGATTGTGCAGATTTGAACTTTGGTAATTTCCAAAAGCCCTTTTGGGGTTGTAACTAGAAATGTAATCTTCCAATTAGGAGGTTTTCTCTCTGGTCCCTGTTTGGTTCATTAGACTGCAACGGATTTGAAGTATTTTCTCTCAGCTTCTTCAATCCATGACAAGAGTGTTTGCATGTCCACCAGGTGAGTGGGGATACATTGGCTGAATCCCTGAGTCTTTGGCCCCAACCTTAGTTTTCTTGAGGACCTGGCTTTATCACCGTTTACTTTAACAACTCAGGTGAAAGCATGCATCACATAATTCTTCCATTGCATATAAAATCTGAGGTTTTTCAAGAGGGAAAAAAGACCAAACACAACCTTTTAAAAGTAAAATCTGTTGTTTAAATATGAAGTAGTATTTTATTATTAATCCAGGCCAGCCAAGACACGCTCTTTAGTTAGCCCGCAAAAGAGGATAATGCATAAGGAGAATGAGCTAGGTTTTACTTAATAATGTGTTAGCGCTTTGAAATTCATGCTAAGGTGATCTGATTCAGATGGAAGTAGACAAATGAATAGAAATACGTCAAGTTCAGGATGATGGACGCCTTGTCCTTAGAAATATGAGTGCAACAGTCCATCTGGGGAAGCAAGATGCTAAATGTTACATTTTTCCCTCTTCCATAGGAAGTTTTATAAATGTTCTGTGCATACAGAGAAGTTCGCCAGGGCTTGGCTTGCTGATTTTTTATGGAGCGAACTTCTCAGTGTAACCAACATCCCAATCAAGAGACAGAAAACCCCCAAAAGGCTGCTATGCCCCTTCCAGTCACTAACTCAAAGTTTTCTGGTTGTGTTGAAAACTTGGTTGGTTTTCTACCAATGGTAACTATCGTGATCTTTGAGCGCATGCTGCTGTTGCGGGTTTATCTTAGTTGTTGTTTGATTTCTACGGGGAGCATTTTCCTGCTTCCTGCTCACACTCCTGCACACTGGGGTTAGCTCTATAGAGCAGAGCCTTCTGGTTGGCGTGACCCACAGCTGTAGATGATGGATTTTATGACCACTCCCTGCCTTTTCTGCTCCTCACCAGACTGAATTCCTGGGGTTCCTTGAAACCCCAGCGGTTTTGTTTCTTCTCCAGGTCTTACTTTGCTGCATACCCACCAGGATCTCTCCTGTTATGCTGGTTTCCTAGGACTGCCATTACAAAGTACCATATACTGGGTGGCCTTACACAACAGAAGTTTATTTTCTCACCGATCTGGGGGCTAGAAGTCCATGATTAAGGTGTTGGTAGGGCCGTGTTCCCTTTGGAGTCTCTGGACTTCTTTCCATGTCTCTTCTAGCTTTTTTTTTTTTAATTTAAAAGAATTATTTTATTTGAGAGAAGGTAGGAGAGAGAGAGAGAAGGGGAAGGGCCCAGAGCCGTCTCCATAGTTGTACATCATTAGTTGTGACATGGTTTCATTCCACACAGGTGGATGTGGGGCTGCGCAGGGCAGGAACTGAACTGGAAGCCTCCTGCATGGGAGGCAAGAACCTTCCCTGCAGGGCTCGGTGGTTACCAGTTGCGCCACAGTTCAGCACGTGGGTTTGCACGGGCCGGGGCTGGCAGTTGATCCCTGGACCTCATGGGTTCAAGGCAAGTGCTCAACTGCTGAGCTATCCTGGTAATCCCCTCTTTTAACGTCCGGTTGCCTCAGGCGGTCCTTGGTTTGTGGCAGCGTAACTCTAATCTCTCCACACGCACACGAGTGTCTTCCCACTGTGTCTTTCTGTCTGTTTCTTCACATGGCACTCTCCTCTCTGTGTCTCTTTCTTCTTCTCAGAATTCCAGTCATGATGGATTAAGGGCTCAACCTACTCCAGCATGACTTCACCATAACAAATTATATCTCCATCAACTCTTATTTCCAAGTAAGTTCACTGTTTGAAGTGCTGAGCTTAGGACATCAGCATATCTTCTGAGGGGACACAGGTGACATCTAGTTTTTCTTCCTTCATGGTTATATGTCCCCTGCGCCTGGAAATCTCCTGTGATGTTTCTTTCTCCAACATCTGGCTTGATGCCCATTTTGACACTGAAACTCCCTTGTGTAATACTAGCATATCTCATAATTGTTTCTTTGTTTTCTCTTCTAGACTCCAAGCAATAAGGTATAATTTAGGGTATTTTAGAAATAACGTCCAGTTCTCGGGAGTGTTAAATTACAGAAACATGCAGACTTGTATATGCATTTTGGTGGCACCAGATTGTCTTCATCATCTCTCTTTCCGGGAGAAGTGATACATATCGGCTAAAGCAAAAGCTTGGGTTAAGTATCCCCCCGACCCCCTTCGCCTTGAGTTCTTGTTACTGTGGACAAACATGGTTTCTAAACCCTGGGCTTGAGTGCACATGCTGTTTGAGCAGACATGTATCCAGCGCTCTCGAGGACCGTAAGCCGCTTACTGATCCAGCAGTTTAGAGGCTGTTGACTGGCCGTGGCCACATTACTTCTGGTTGCCTGTCTTAATTCATTTTAGATTAATCTGTCTTGTAGTTCGAAGGAAAATGAATTGAGTCAGTAACTTCAAGAGTTATGTAAAATCTGCACTCTGCTAAATAATTGAATGGGGTTTTATACACGGTCTTGAAATTGGAGTGTCAATTTGACACAAATGCTCCAAAACAGAGTGTTAGATGGGCTGATCTGTTTCCCCTATGAAAGCTTTGATGCTTTGATCCCTGTATTACTCTAGGATTTGTCATTCCCCTTTCTTGCAGAATATTTAGGGCTCATCTGTTTTCTGTAAGGATGGTATCTTTGGGAAAGGCAAGTCTGCCAGTATCTAGCTCCTGGACTTGGGGTTGAAGGTTTTGGGTATTGATGTTCAAACTTTAGTGTGCTGAATAGTCTTCCAGGTAGTTTATTAGAAAAGATATATTCTGGCCAACCCCCCCCACCCCCACCCCCTTCTCCTTCCCCAGCTCTGGTTTGTAGGACTGAGATAGGGCCCTAGGAAAGTTCTTTGGAACTCATGCTGGTTCTACTGCTGACGTCCTCAGACTACACTGTAAGGAAATAATTGGTTTAGGGCAATGACCCTCAAAACTCAGGCCATGGGCCAGTACTGGTCCCTGGCCTGCCAGGAACTGGGCTGCACAGAAGGAGGTGAGTGGCAGGCAAGCAGTGAATCTTCATCTGTATTTACAACTGCTTCCCTCACTCACATTACCACCTGAGCTTTGTCTTCTGTCAGATCAACAGTGGCATTAGATTCTCATAGGAACATGAACCCTATTGTGAACTGTGCATACGGGGGATCTCAGTTGTGCACTCCTTATGAGAATCTAATGCCTGATGATCTGAGGTGGAGCTGAGGCGGTGATGCTAGTGCCGGGGAGCAGCTGTAAATACAGATTAACAATAGTAAAATGTAATAAAATAGAAACAGTGCACAATAAATATAATGCGATTTAATCATCCCAAAACCATTCCCCTCACCCCCCGGTTCATGAAAAAACTGTCTTCCAAGAAACTGGTCCCTGGTGCTGCAAAGGTTGGAGACCACTGGTTTAGGGGATTTGAGGGGAAGAGTATGTGAACTCTTGAGAGAAAACTTAAGACCGTTTTCTATCAAATACATTTACGTATCACAACTACACTGACCAAAAAAATACTGTTTTTGAGTGGGAGAGAAGGCGTTTTTCCAATCCAAAGAAAATAGATTCTTTGGAAGGCTAAAGTTTCTTCCTACCAGAAAATATATTTTAATTCTGTTATCAGTACCTTTAATTCCATTTTACAGATGGGAACTAGTTGAGGCTCAAAGAGCAAAGAAGACTAATATTTGCTGATCACTTAGTAAAGGAAACACTGGCAGTATGAATAGTTATTATCATTATTTTTATTTCATTTACATTGTAGGACAGCCCGATGAGGTGCTATCATCACCATTTACAGAGCTGGAGAGTAAGAGGTCATTCTAGTTGCCAAGAGTACACATTTAATCAGTGTTCATGCCAGGATTCACACATAGCTCTATTTATCTCCAAAACCCCATGGTCTTTATATTACATCGAGTAGAATTAAAACCTGTACGTGGCTAGAAGTGCCAGATAAAATGCAGGATATCCAGGTAAATTTGTATTTCAGAGAAAGAATGAATATTTTTAGTAGGGCCCATGAAGTATTTGGGACATACTAAATATTGAGTGGGATGTGCTTTAAAAAAACTTCAGTGGGGTATCTGAACCCTAAAAGAATTCATTGTTGATTCAAAATTCACATTTAGCTGGCATCCTGTATTTTCATTTGTTAAATTTGGCAGCTCTCTTTATGGCTAGTGGGTTTCAGGTTGTAGGATCATGTGCTGCTGACTTCTGACTCCACGTCTATTCCCTCCTTCTTTCTAAGTGTCACCCACATTCTGTCCCACTATTTAGTGTCTCCCCCCTTCCCCCTCCCTGGGCTAGAGTGAATGGCTTATCTACCCTAGTCTTCTATTCCTCGGTGGGGAAAACATAGCTCAGGTGAGAATAGGATCTGTCTTAAGTCAGTGAACACACAGCCATAGTTCACACTTTCTTCACCCACAGCATGGATATTTTCATTTGTTTAATTTTAGAGAAAAGAGTGAGAGCCAGAGTCAGGCCCCTTGTCATCGATGATAGAAAGAATTTGGCCACCCCTCTGCTACCACAAATCTAGGAAAAGGCCTTTATTTTGGTTTTGATAAGAGCCAGAGTCATAAGGGTGAGTCACAAACAGACAGACAGACAAAACTGTAGTAAAATTTTTGTGAGAAAGAAACAATAATTACATATTGGTTAATGTAAGATTGTGTGTCCCACAATTTACATACATTGTTCTTATCGGCTGCCTGTGAGGTAGCGATTATTTTCACCCCCCATTTGAAAGATGTGGAAGCTGATAGCGAAGTGATGGATGCAACTCCAGGTCTAACAGCCGCTATGGTCACAGTCCCTTCACTTGCAGACTGCCTTGTCGAGGGACCTTGTCATCATGTGCTTTCTTGATGTGGGAGGCCCACCATGGGACTGTGAGTTCTGCCCCCATGTGCTAGTGAAGGGATTAAGCACCCGCAGCTAACCCCCCGCCCGTCTCAGTGGTAGCCCCTCAGGAGCAAGGTCACGCCGGAAGTACCTTCTGAGACTGTGGCCAACAGGGAAGCCACAGTGAACCTCACTGGGAATTAAACCTCGGCCCGGGGGAACACTGGCTTATATCTCCTGTGCACGGTGGCAGCTCCCAGCGCGCCTTCTGAACTCTTGATGATTTGCAGAATTGCTTTGGACTTAACACCAGCACCCGGTAGACACTTAAAGGTTCCCTGCTTTGGGTGAAAGCTTTTGAAAGCCTCCATCTCCGAGTTTTTCTTCATTAGGAAATGATGATGAAACACTTGAGAGAACAGAAACACGCCTGTGCTGATTGCTCTTGCTGTGAAAAGAAGGGTGGAGATGGATGCATCTTTCTCGGGAAGTGCCCTCGAGCCTGCTGCCCATGTGGGGGCATCTGCCTTCCACCCGGGCCAGCTGCATCAGCTGTCCTCACTGTGACAGATGTCCTCCCTTCTAGAACCATCTATAAAAGCAGACTCTTCCTATTTCGAAGTGATTAAAAGGGCTCCTGGAAATAGTGAGATCCAAGATGCAGCTGGGGATTCATCTTTAAGTCAATATTAACTATGTGTCAAGGAGACATGGCTGAGGGAAACCTGATCCTTGAAAACTCAAACAAAAGCCAAGGGAGCCAGGAAAGGGGGAAAATTAGGAAGTCAGTGTAGGGCATTTTTGAATCAGACAAGAAATGATCACCTTCCACATACGTGATTCAGATTAGGTTGTCTTAGCATCTCAGCATTTCTGTTTGTTTGTTTTTTTAGATGTATTGTACTGTTTTTGAGAGAAGATGAGAGAGACAGAGAGACAGAGAAGGGGAGAGGGCCCAGAGTAGTCTCTACAGTTGTACATCATTGGTTCCACACAGGTGGCGTGGGGCCGGCCAAGCAGGGTAAGAATGGAACTGGGGGCCTCTTGCATGGGAGGTGAGACCTGAGAACCTTCTCCACCATCCTGATGGTTACAGTTGTGCCACAGTTCAGCATACGGGATTTTCATGGGCTGGGGCTGGATTCGGGCCCCGACCTCACGATTGCAAGGCAAGCGCTCAACTTGCTGAGCTAGTCCGGCATCCTCCTGGCATTTCTAATCTGAAGGAGCATTAATAATGCCGACCTCAGAGTCCTAGGAATTAAGTAAAATGTATATAAACCGCCAGGCATGGTGACTTGGTTGCAGTATTTGCTCAATACTTTCCCCCTTCCTCCTCATCTCATAATGCGGTAGTGGGCAACAAACTTTGATTTATGGAAATTTCATATTACAGGCAGTTTTTAAAAACGAAAAACAGCGATTGCAGGGGATGCCAGGTGAACTCTTGACTCGCAATCATGAGGTCTGGGGTTCAGTTCCCAGCCCTGGCCGGTGCAGCCCCATATGCTGAACTGCAGCACAACTGGTAACTACTGGGATGGCTCCGTGGCAAAGGTGCTCACACCTCCCTTGGGGGGGACCTCCCCAAAAAAGATTAAAAATAGCTATTGCACAATTTCAGCTACTCACTCCTTAGTGTTTATCACAGTGATATTTAATGGGTGCTTGCCCGATCCCAGGCGCTCTTCAGACCCCTGGAGACCGAATTTAATGGGCCATGCCCATTTGGAGCTTCCGTTCTAGGCAAGGAGGTGGTTAATAGACAAATAAGCAGGTGGAGTGGAGTGTACTTTTAATGTCAATTATCATCTCGAAGAAAAATTAGGCAGGAAAAAGGGCTATGAGGGCATTTAGCTGTGGTGGCCGGTGGCTGCTCTGCTAGAGCCGACAAGCAGTCGTAGCTGGCCGGGTACGTCTTTTCCCCGCTGGGGCTACATTTTCTTTTGCGTGCCTTTCTGGCTCTCACTCTCGGTACCCCTCTTCCCTCCCTTACTCTGTGGTTGTCCTCTCAGCATCAGGTTACTGGGCAGAATCGAATTACCCCACAGAAAGCTTTCATTCCTGTTGCTCTCCTGTGGGAGCATTACCGCCAACCTTGGCACCATGAGAGTCTGCCGTGGAAGGAGCTTCTAGCAAAGGAGAACCCGAAGCCTGAGATGGGATAGAGGGAGAAAAAGTGAGATGGGAGGCGAGAGTCCTTCAAATTTTCATGAGGTTCCATGGAGCTCGTGATAACACTTGGGGACCACTCTGCTGCCTGTGAGAATTGATGCCTTTGGCTCAAGGTAATGGAAGGCTCCCCACAAACTGATGTGCTGTAGAAATAGACTCCTGAGGGTCCCGAATGCTCATAGCAGGGGTAGCAGCTCTGAAGCTTCTCCTAAAGAGCTGAGATGGATTTCAGGAGGCCAGTGTAGCAGGCAGGTAAAATTGGTCTTGGGTTTTCTTTGCTGGCAGCTGCAGTTGGAAATCTTAGCTAGTGGTCAAAGTTTTTCTGTTTTTCCCAAATTATGGTATTTTGCTGAGATTTGGGGAGAGGTGAAGTAAAGGTGGAGGGTGAGGGGAGTCACCAACAAATCTGAAAATATCCAGGGATCCTGCCAACTCTGAAGTCCTAACAGCCATCTTTTGATACAGGCAGAGGAAGACACTGAGGGACAAAGGTTGCTATAACTTCTCATCTCTTTTATGGCTTCTCCTGCTCATAGATTTATTTGCCTTATTCGCCCCTGAGCTTACTCTGCTACCTCCTAGAACAGCCTCTTTGCCACTATGTTTTGCACTAAATGCACTTTCGGTGCAGCGAAATGTGGAGTGCGGTGGTGTACAACCTTTTGGCTTCTTGGGCCACACCTAAAATCCACTAACATGAACGATAGCTGATGAGCTAAAAAAAAAAAAAAGGGTCGCAAAAAAAATCTCATGTTTTAAGAACGTTTACAAATCTGTGTTGGGCCTCCTTCAAAGCCGTCCATGGGCCGCGGGCTGGATGAGCTTGGTGCAGACCCCGTGTGGGTGTGCACAGTGTTCCTGCCGTTATGGAGTCTGCAAGGGGTGGCTGGTATCTGGTCCCTACTTGCTTTGACCTACTCTTCCCTGCATCCTTTTCTCGAGCTGCCCTCTGGAGCACAGCTACAAATCTCCTATGACCTCATTATCCAGTACTGAAAACAGAGATGTGCTCTTGGCCAAGGTTTTGAAGTTTCTTCCAGGACTGAGAGGTAATCTGGGAAACGTAGTTTGGCTGCCAGGTGTTAGCATTTCTAGGACATCTTGGTGGTTTATTTCGGACAGCAGAGAAGAGGCCTAGAATCTGGGAGGTTTTGTTACTTTCTAGAAGCACTGGGGAGCCGCTCTCATCAGAAAGGACTTCTGACGTCACTATTGTGCTGTGTCCTCGGGCACCTTCGGTTTCTGCCCCCGAAGACAAAGCCCAAGTCCGCTTCATTCCACATGAGGGTTTCCCAGTCTTCTAGAACTTCTAGCACTCCCTTTCCATTGCCTTTTCAGTGTCCTGGTAGTTTCACTCTTTGGAACTTATCCTACAGATAGGTATGAAATTACCCCTGTAATTAATAATAATCACACCTGTCACTTAATGAGCGCTCACCCATTTCAGGAACTAAGGATTTTACGTATTTTTAAACTCATTTTATTCTTAAAACAACTCTGTAAGGGAAAACTAACAGTGTCTTCATTTCTAGATAAAGCCATGGAAGCAGGAAGTAGTTAAGTACCTTGACCCATTTTTTGTTTGTTTGTGTTTGATTTATTTCTTTGTTTGAGAGACGGTGAGAGAGAAAGAGAGAGAGAGAGAGAGAGAGAAAGAGAGAGAAAAGGGGGAGGGCTGAGAGCAGGCTCCATACTTGCACATCGTTTATGAGCTGTGACATGATTTCATTTCACTCAGGTGGATATGGAGCTGTGCAGGGCAGGAATGAAACTGGGGGCCTCCTGCATGGGAGGTGAGAACCTTCACCACCATCCTGGTGGTTACCAGTTGTGCCGAGTTCACCATATGGGTTTGCACAGGCTGGGGCCAGAATTCAACCCCCAAACCTTGTGATTGCAAGGTAAACAAACACTCAGCCTTCTGAGCTATCCCTGCATCCCCAAATATTTTTTTACTACACTTGGATTTTTAATAACAAGGGATGGGGAATAACCTATTAAGTGTGTATCTGATTAAATATATAATACTTTATTCCTACTACAGAATACTATGTAGCCATTGTTGAGTATTTCCATGTATTATGTAAAAGTTGGCATGGTGTATGTGAAAACAAATCTGGATATAGAGGATAATATGCTATCATTACGAGTTTGGTTGTAGGGAAGATGATCTATTTTTATAATATCCAAGAGACGAGTGGTAGTAATGATCTATGTGAGAAGGTATCGGCAGATGAAAGATCCAGAAACTTTTTTTCCCACTATACTTTGATATTTTTTTTATACCATGTGAATATATGATCTGTTCGTGAGTACCTAAGTAAATATAAAATAATAGTAATAGGAATCTCTGCAGCACAAACTATTATGGGCAAAACATAAACGAACTTGCTCACTCTGTAGTTAAAACAACAACATGATAACTGCCGCAAATGCTTATTGACCCAGGCACTTTCCCTACGTGATTTAATACCACCACCCTTTGTATGACATGTTACTAGTACTGTTCAGAGGGGGGAAACTGAGGCTCAGTAGAACCAGTTGATGAATGAAGGGCCCAGCGCTGGCTGGCAGGAAACCTGGCTGATTCTAACGCCCATACAGTGTCTCATGCTGCCTCTGCAGACCCTTTGCATCTATTAGAAAAGGGATACCTGGTCAAATTAAGTTCCGCTCATTTGATCACTACACAGATATATTTTATTAATACCAGGTTAATTGGAAAGCTCAAGGATGACTTAGTTATATTTTAAAATGTAAATCTTAAAGTAGGAGGCTCTCTTCCTAGTGTTTTTTTCTAAAATGAATACTTCTCTATAATGATTATATTCTTCATTCTTTTGAAACCTTATTTTTAAGAATAAGACTAGGGAGTTCTTTGGTCTGGCTTTTGTGCTCTAGATTGTTTTGGCAAGATCCAGGATCCTGGAAAAAAATGAAATCTTAATCTGGGGGGTGGGGGGTGGGTATGCAGGGGCTTTCAGGTGTTTGTACATTGCCATGAAATTGTTGGCAAACTTTTGTGTGAGTTGATTTACATGGGGGCATTTTCCTTGGGGTGGGGGGCAGTTTTAATCCAGGTTAGCGAACATACATCAGATATCATCTAAGATTGCTTAGGACCATTCTCAGTGTTCACTCTTATCCTGGTGGGCCAGTGCTTACACAACCCGTCCACAGACATGTCTTCTATGGCCATCAAACACTAAAAAAAAATCGAATTAATTGCCATTGCTAACACTTAGGAGAGTTCACATAAAAATCTGGATTCCATGCTTAGGTAGAAAATTGGGAAGGCCAGACAGCACTAGCTATGCTTTTTGACTTGGCAGAAGTCTTGTGGAGCCACATGGGGTGGCTTAATTGGGGCGTGTGCTCTCTGGTTGACCTCAGCCCGCAAAAGTCGCAGCCAGCTGTTGTCAGAAGGCATTGGCTTGGCTTGAGAAACCGTGGCCTCTCATCTGTCTTCTCACTAAAGCAACTCTGAAATGGTGTGCGTCATTTTTCACACATTTAGTTGAGAGGTTAAATGGCTTCAGCCCCAGCTTCCCATAGAAGTGGTTCAGGATAGCATGCAACTTGAACTCAGATCATCTGACTTTTCTAATATTTTCTCCACTGAACCATGGTTGTCTGCCAGTATTTTATTTGGTGCTCTTAGCATCAGTAGATATGGGTAAAGTATTATATCCATTTTGCAGGCGAGCAAACCCAAACGTGGTATAGCTCTGATGACCGATCAAAAGGGTGGAACTAGCAACTGGCCCCAAGTTTTCTGAATCCAGACACCATATCTTTTTAGTTGTTCTCACACACTATACAGATTTGTATGAATTCCCAGGTTCTTTGCAGCCGAGACATTAATGATTCTAACATGTTAAGTTCCAAATAGAAGCAGGAAAGGTGGAGGGATCCCCATTGTTAATGTTGTTTCAGAACTAGTGGAAAGTTCCTGGGATCAGTCAGATGTTAACTTGGAGGAGCCGTATTCCTTGCAAGGCACTAACTCCTGGAAACTGTAGAGCTAGCTTGTTAAACCAGTTGCCCAAGGGCCACATGTGCCCTGGGAAGCCTTTGCATGTGACCCTACACAGATTCATAAACTTTCTTAAAACATTGAGTCTTTTTTGTGATTCTTTTTAAAGATCATCAGCTATCATTAGTAGTAGTGTATTTTATGTGCGACCCAAGACAATTTTTCTTCCAATCTGGCCCAGGGAAGCCAAAAGGTTGGACACCCCTGCTGTAGAGTGTGGTTAAGGAGGAGGGGAGTTAAGTGGGATAACAAACAGCTTCCCAGAGCTCTGTAAACTCTTCTAGGGAACCCAGCTGTATACACCAGAAAGGATTTCAACACCTTTAGAAAAGCTGCACCTAAGTATAATACATGCTGACACTTTAACTGTGTTCTTACCTATAGAATTTTGTATGACATCCCTTAGAGATGGATACTTGATGCAGACCTGTTATAAGCCATTGTGTAGTGGGTGGCATTTGGAGCATATTAATTAGTGCTGTGTATTAGTCACTCACTTTGTAAGGTGGAGGTTCTCTGCCACCAATTAAAAATGTAAGATGTGCTATATTCTGGATGGCCCTTTGTGGGTTGAGGAGTTTGCAGTCAGTTACAGTCTTCACGTACACACCTAATTTGGATGAAAAAGCACAGAGGGCCCGTTATCTCAAGAGACGATAGGTATATAGCGGTGAAGATCTTCGACTCAGAACCAGGTTTAAATCTTGGCTCCATCACTTACCTGTGTGTGTGACTTTAGGCCATGAATTTATTTGACTCCTTGTTGCTTCATTTCTCTCTGCAAAACTGAGAAAATTCAAAATTCATACCCCCTAGAGTTGTGAAGTTCAGTGAGTCACATATGAAAATGCCTGGCATGTACGCAGTTGTGCATAATTAGATGCTGCTGCTTCCATCATTGTTGAGATGGTGATTCCTGAATTTCCCTGTTGTAGCAGACAGAGCTTAGGATCCAGCCAAGAATCTGGTGGTCACCGAGGCTATAATGGCCCCCCTCTGAGACTCCCTTTTTTTTTTTTTTTCCAGGCTTAACATGAAGATATTAGACTAATCCCCAATCTAGCTGCAAACAAGTCTGGGGTCCCCTCCAGCACTAGAAAACATTAAACTGGCTAGTCTATGACAGCCAGTTGCACATAAACAGCTTGCTGTCAAAAGACAGGTGACCTTGGGGAGGAACATGGGCTTTGACCTTGAGTTCTGACTCTGCCTCTTACCCCCGCCCCTCTAGGATCTCCTGCAAATTATTTCAGGGCTTTGTGTCTTCCACTGCCACATAAAAGTGGGATAATAATGTTGTCTTTCAGTATCGGGTGTGGGGAATGAATAGATAGCATTTGGTAAAGGCTCTGCAGAGTGGGATGGCTTTAGTAGGTGCTCAGTAAGTGGCAGCAGCTCTCAGTATTATTATGACTGAAAAATTCATCCCTCAGATCCTGTAAATCAGAATATTCTACCCTAACTCTTTAGGCGATATTGTTGCCTAATACCAACAGTGTATCTGAAGGCCAGTAAATAATGCAGATTGCTTAATACTTGGAGAATGTCCAAGTATTAAGTAAACTAATACTTAAAGTAAACTAATTGCATCCAGGCAGAGGGTGACTTGCTTGAGATTAAATCAAAAGGAATTTCTTGAGTTTGTGGTGTAAGGGAAGTTCACAGTGATGGTGATGCTTTAGAATACCCAGGAACTGAAACTCAGGTGCAAGTTCAAGAACAGTGATTGCAAGTGGTTGCTAAAGTGGTGATAGACAGACTGAGCAATGGCCTGAGTTGAGTTGGATGTCTACATTGTGCTCCATGTTCAGTTTCCTCCCTGCGTTGGCTAAAATCTTTGGAGTATCCATGCTCCTTCCCCTCTAGCCCGAGACGGTTTCATTTCTATGTAGATTACTGCTCACGGTCTTTTTTCTTGCCTGCGTTTACATTCATCCAGTAAATATTTATTTAGCTTCCACTATGCCAGATCCTGAAGATTCAACAGTAAAACACACACGTGATCACACATACATGCACATACACACAAATAAATAAGTGTACACACATGCTCCTGAATCCCTCCTTTGATAGAATTTACATTCAAGTAGAGGAAGACAGAACACGTTTAGAAAGTTCAGTAAAATCATGTGATTTGTTTTCCTTGGGATTCTTGTGGGTTTCTCCAATTTTTTTTTTTTTTTTTTTTTGCCTCTGCTCTTTGGGAAGTTGTGTATTCTGTCTCTTTTCTTTGAGGGACTTAGCCTAACTATTTAAACTTCACAAAACCTCTTCAAACTGTTCCTTGAAGGGCCCTAAAGAGCTTCAGGGGTCAAGGTTTGATCCATACATAATTCATTGAAAAATTTGTTAACATATTAGAATGTTTCGGTAATCGTTGTTTTTTGGTTCTTTTTGCTAAAAGCAAAAGTATACCTGGAAAATATACCTTGTTTGAAGTAAATAAATATGAAAATGAAGTGTATTATTGATCTATGCTGGAGGTCAATTTCAAATGAATCTGTTTTCCTGTCTGATTTTTTTTTAAAGTTAGTGGGTTGCCATGCTTTGTATTGAGCAACATTGAAATTGAAACCAGAATGTAGTAGATGTATACCGTTGGCCCTCGAACAACGTGGGAGAAATGGATGCCATCCCCTCTAGCCCAGCACAGTAAAAAATCTGTGTATAACATTTGACTCCTAAAAACTTAACTACTGATATTCTGTTAACCATACACCTTACCGACAACATAAACAGTCGGTTAACACATATTTTGTATATGTATTATATACTGCATTCTTATAATAAAGTAAGCTAGAGAAAATAAAATGTTGTTAAGACAGTCAAAACAAAGAGAAAACTACATTTACGGTATTTATTGAGAAACAATCCACATATAAGTGGATCTGTGCAGTTCAAATCCATGTTGTTCAAGAGTCAGCTTTATTTTGTCCAGAATACTTATGTCTGATTATGGATGGGGCTAATAAAATTTGCTGGCAATGAAATTCTAAAAAACATCTATGAGAGTTTTAGTTTTTTTTTTTTTTGTAAATTTACAAAATCTCTGAGCTTACAGTGCATCTAGCTTGCTTTGGGAGGAACTGGTGCTCTTGTTTTTCCGTGTCTTTTCTTCTATCATTTAGACTCTTGACTTACGGTAAGAAGTCCCAGTTTCCATAAGCACTGTGCAAAAAGGTCTAATGTTGTCTGGGGATTAGAAAAGTCTCATTTTTTAGTGGCTGTTTGGAATGTTATAAAACATACAAACAAATTTTAATTTAAATCTCTTCAATGTAAAGATGTCACTTAAGGGCATTAAAAATGACTTGTTTTTGCATGGAATTTAAGTTAAGGAAAAATGGTTTTAAAACGAGTTTATTTGTATGTATTTTCATTGCTAGATTCTATTGCTAAAAATAATATATGCTTTCCCACCCATCCATAAGCCTTTTCTATATTCTTATTTTACAACAACATTGGAAAATGACTATTTTACTTTGTCTAAGGATCTTCCAACAAGAATCTCCATAGTTTTCTTTTGAAAATACATTTGTTAAAATTACAAAAATCCAATTTCTTCTTAAGTTTGCAAGAACAACTGATAAGACAGTAAGAAAATAGCACTATATTAGTGAATTTCAGTAGAAGCTTTTTTATGAAGTTGGTGGCTGGCATCTGTAACCTTGGTCATAGTTATTTAAGTGTCACCCCCAAGTGCGCTTCTACTTAGATTCACATAACTTTGGTAGTTTTTTTTTATGCAGCTGTAACCCTCATGAGTCCCATGTGTTGGGGGGAAACTGAATTTCAAACCTGATCTTTGAATCACTGAGTATAAAAATAATGAAGCATGTTCTGTCACTTAGCTTTTGCTCTGTTTTTTTTTTTATTGTTAAGTTTATCGGGGCGACATTGGTTAGTAAAAATTACATATCAGGTGTACAATTCTATAGTACATCATCTATGTGTTGCATTATGTGCTCACCACCCAAAGTCAGTTCTCTTTCTGCCACCATATATTTGATGCTCCCTCCCGCCTCCTGCACACCCTTTCCCCCCACCCTCAGGTAACCACTGAACTATTGACTGTGTCTGTGAAGTTTTGTTTCTTTATTGCTTTGTTTTATCTTCCACATACGAGTGAAGTCACATGGTTCTTCTGTCTTTTTTTCGGTCTGGCTTATTTCGCTTGGCATGGTGAGCTCAAGGTGCATCCATTTACTAAAATTTTCTTACTATTAAGAAAAAATCTATTTTAAAATACTACATTTTGTTCTTTTCATTTTTGTGCATTTCATAATATATGAATGTATACTTTATATTGGTAGAGCAGATTATGTATATTACCTAAAAATAAACCACTGTATAGAAGCTGCAAGCCTTTTATTAATGGACGGGGTGGGTGTATATTAGGGAATTTAGAAAATCAGTCTATGAGGTGATAACCTACTGGTGCCAAAGGATTAATAATACTTAGTGGTATGGCGTGTTACTCACCTGGGAAGAACTTCCTAGGAACAGTCTCATTGTGTGTCTTGTAGGTATTTCATGAATGAAATGTATTTTATTATCCAATGAAGAAAATATACAGGATAATGGAGAATGATTTTGTCCTCCTTAATCCATTCTTTTAGATCCCTTTCTTTAGAGCATGCTGGACTCCCAATTTTAATTATGTAGATTGGGATATTTTGTTATATATATCACTTTCCTTATGTATATAGAATCTCAATCTCTCTCTCCCTCCCTTCTCCCCTGCCTCTCTCCCTGTCTCCCCCTGCCTCCCTCCCTTTCATGAAGATAATAATCTAACTCCAACATACATGATGTGATGATTGCCCAGTGCTCTTCTAGTTACAGTTACTGAGGAGTAGTCAGAAGGCCCTGGCAATGACACTTGGCCTCTGCCTAGCTCTCTTCAGAGTGCTTGTTTCTACAGACCTGTAGGATCAATGATGCATGTAGTGTTAGAGGGCAGCTGCAGGATCAGGGCATATTTATGTATTTATTGCCTGCTGGGCATCTTATTGACCAATAAGAAGCTAAACATAGACTAAGACACTGCCTCTCAGCCAGATCGAGAGATCACTGCAGGCCACTTCCGTTCACAGCACTCAGGTGTGCAAATGGAGCTACGGCTTGCATCTCTAGGCATCCCCTGGGTGAGAATGTCAGCTCATTGGTCCTGGCAGAAAGACTTTGAGACATGGTGCTATGCGTGTTGTTGACTTAGCCTTCCTCAAGGTGGACAGATGTTCAATTTGAAACCTCTGTGGCTATACCCAAGTTCATCGTGAGGTTCTGCTTGGGGGAGATGGAATGGGTCATGTTTTCTAATGCTGATGGGTCTATCGTTATACGCTCAAACCTCTTTATCATTTTCTTTCCTGCAGAAGTATAATTTAGCATTGAATGGGGTGGGGGGGGCAGGAGAGATTTTGATAGCATTTGATGCAAAGTAGAACACTTTGTATGTGCTTGGATAAATAAAGAATCCCGGAGGGGCATTATTCAGAAAGAAATCAAACTCCAAAATTTATTAATTTAGAAAGGGAAATGTAGTGAAAATCTCCTTTTAGCCTTATGTTGTATTCTAAGCTCAGCTCTGAGGGTTTGTGTTCTGGCTGTGATAAATAAAAATTCTTAATGAAATTTTTAAAGAATAAGAGTAGTTATCATCCTTTTTTCCCCTAGGTGTATAAAAGAGTAACATTTTACAAAACTATCAAATGAGGAAGGAGAGGCTAAATCAAGGAAAACAACAGGAATCCAAACTAAAAGGCAGGAAGGAGTAAAAATAGTAGTCCCTCAACCCCCTTCATACAGTGAGCTATTCCTTTCATTTTGGTTCCTGGAATTGAATTAGTATTAGTATGGAAGATTAGGCTTGTGTGAGCCTCACAAAGTTTGAGATTCATCTGTTTTTCTAGCCACTTGCCCTTAGTGTGGAAATTTTTTGCGTGTTAGGGGATGTGTTTTTGTGTGTGTGTAGGGGGATTGATCAGAAGGCACTAGAAGTTCAGAAGAGTACCTAAAACTAAAGCACAAATACATTTGGGATTCTGTAGTTTGCTGTCATTTAATGAATTGATTAAGTTAATAAAATAGTGAGTGAAGAAGTGCAGGTTGTGGTGGAGGTGCTGATCTTTGCAACCACCTGTATTTTCTGCAGCTCTCGTCTCTATATGATCCAAGTGTAGGAATTACATTGTGCAGCATCTCATTTCTTTAATCAGAATTATCTCCCTTTAAAATTGGACTCCAATCTTGACTTAAGTTGTGCAATATTTGATTAAGTTTTCATGTTTCAGAATTTGGGAGATGTTTTGTATAGAATCCAGTTGGTTTCAATCCTGAAATAAGGTATTTTATTATTTATAAATAATTCTGTGAAACACTAAATTAGAACAACCAACTTTATGAATGATGGTACTGTTCAGTTACAAATGGTTTTTCATATTCTCCTTTAAAATCTAGCTGGTTTTCTATGTGCCTGCCTCTCATTCCAGAATTTTAGAAAGGATGAGGAGAAAGTGAATGAACGAGGGCCTGCTCTGTCTAGGGCATTGTGTTATACAAAACGTGTGTTCTCTCCTATCTTGGCATCCTAGGGCGTTAGTGGCATTACCTTCCTTTTACAGGTGAGGAAAGGTTGGTGTGTTTGGGCCAGGCCAACCACTTAAGGAGTACTTCCAACTTCTGTGACTGTAATCCTTCTGCTTCAGTTTCATGAAAATGGGCTCATTCCAACTCATTTGGGTTGCCAACCAGTTAGCCTGTGGCAGTAACAAGGGGCTAGAAGCTTTCGCTATATTCAGCTCTTATATCTGTGTGATGGGCACAGAGCACTTTTCATGTTTATGCTTTCTGGTTTGCAAGGTCAGCATGTTTCTACCAACAGAAACAAATTCACTTCTCTACAAATGCAGAATTTACCCATATGCACAAAGGGCGGTGGATTCCCTCTCTCAAAGAAGAGGCGCTCTAAAAGCAGAAGGCAGCCAGTCACACACAGCAGGTCCTCCAGGAAAGAGCTGCATAGTCAGGATGACTTCCCCGGGGGTCAGTGGCCGTGTGGCCTCCTGGGCGGGGCACAGGTAAGCCTAGATGGGGTACTTGTTAGTTTGTTAAGAGAAGAGATTATTATCTGCTGTTAAGAGATATTTGGGGAGGCTAAACTCAGTAGTAATAATAAAGGGTGCTCTTGACCAAGGAGGGCATCTCAGGACTGCGGTTTGAATGTCATTTGAACAGCTTGGAAGAGTTCCACCTTGGCAATGTGAGGAAAGCCGAGGCGAGGTTCTTTGCAACTTGAAAACACTGATGAGAGTCTGCATTTGGGAGTTCCTGAGGGAGAAGGAGAACTACTCTTTGTGAATTATTACTATTATTTCAATTTTAAGTTTGGGGTCTTGAGAAGAGTCATCTGTGGAGGGCACGGTATTTACTGTGGGAAAGAACTGGAAGAGTGTAGAACTGTGAGCTACATAGCGCTTCCTGTGTACAGTAGACTGTCAGTTACCCGGCACCCATGGGGATTGGCGGGTGCCGGATAAATGTAAGTGGACTCTCTGTTAAGTGGAATTCAAGCAACTGGCAAAATTGCACGCAGTTTTGCCAGTTACATTGAAGTGCCCATTTCTTGAGTTCCGGTTAATGGAGAGTCACTGTATTTGCTTTGTGATTTTGGATTTTGTGCACTCCAAAAGGCCACCAGGATGTCATGGAAGTAGGCTGGGATGGCTATATTCACAGATTGCCTAGTGTGTGCCTTTGGCTCAAAATGATATGCTCTTGGCTTTGTCATTTGTGAAAGCGAGGACATTGGCTTTGCCCCAAGATCACCTGTCACAGTTCTTACCTAAACCTATGGTGGTGTGATCTGTTTCCTCTGTCTTCAGTGAAAAGAGAGGACAGTTGATTAATCCAGTAACCACCCAAAAAACTCTTTACCTTTTGGCATACTTGACACATGAAGGGAAAAAGGCTTTGTAATTATGTGGCTTCATGTGCATTGGGCTAGTGGTGGAACAGGAATGGTGCTTATTATAAGAAACAATTAGAGTGAGCTGATCTGAGCCTTCAGACAAAGGCCAGAGTGAGCCGTTTACAATTCCGTCCCTCTACTGAGTGAGCATGTCAGCTCAGCCTGTTTAAGTTTTGATTTTTCTTGATTTCTTTCCCCAAACAATTTCTGTTTGACTTGATGGCATTAGGCACTTAGTATTTAGTCTGTGTTAATGTTGGCAGGCTATGGCCCAGGTAAATTTTATAGAACAAGTTTTCAACCTTGGTCTCTGTTAATGAATTTGGCTTTATGGTATCTGTCCACTTATTGTGAATAACTGCAAATCCTTCCTAAACATAGTGTGTGTGTGTGTGTGTGTCTTTATCAATATATCTTAGTTGGTCATACTGAAAGTTGAGAATCATCTTTCCTAGTGTGTTACGGTGATTTGAAAAACAAACACACACAAAATCACCACTGCAACCACCACCACCATCATCACCATTAGCACATGTGCGCGTGCACACACACACGCGCACACGCACACACACACACACACACAGAAGAGCCAGTGCCTAAATTCCAGATCACCACTTAAATTGCAGAGACAAGTAGAACAGGACCATTCCCTAACTACTGAGCTACACTGCAGTGGAGGGTTTTGAGAGGGGCCCCGTTTCCTTCAGATGGGAGCTCCTGCCTAGAGACTGACACTGTGAAAGGAAGTGTGGGTGTAGCACAGAGAACAAACCAGTGCTATTTCAGCCTCTTATCTCTGTGTGTGCAAGAGCGGGATAAGGCCACAGAGAAGTTTCACAAGTAGAAATGGTGTGCTGGCCTGCGCCCAGAGAAGGTACTGGCAAAAAGTGTAGCTGCTGCTTCTATAAAACGTCAGCTGCTCTGCCCAGGAGAGGGTGAGGGCAGTGACAGAGACCGAGTGTACAATAAGCCGCTTCAACAATGGCTGCCCTTCGTCTGTTGCTTTTCTCGTTGTTCCCTTTTCCAGCCCTACTTTCAGGAATGTGAGAATAATGTCATTTTTGCAAACGATCTCAGAAATTCTAATATGAAAGAATGTTTTCCCAGTTACTGTGACTGTATCACAAATTACTCCAGAATTTACGGGCATAAACAGCCATTTATTATGTTGACGGATTCTGCGGGTCAAGCATTGAGACAGGGCAGAGCAGCGATGACTTGTCTTTGCTCCATGATGTATGAGGCTTCAGCTGAAGAGCTCAAGGCTGGGGCTGGAATCGTCTGAAACAGTGCTGTCTGACAAAACTTGTGATGGTGAAAATATGCGGGGTCTGGACTATCCAATATGGAAGCCACAAACCACTCATGGCTATTGAGCCCTTGAGATATGGCAGGTGCAACTATGGAAGTGAATTTCTAATTCCACTCATTGAGATTTATGTGGCTACTAATGGATAGTGGCTCTCATATTGGACAGGACTTATCTGAAGGCTTGTTCCCATAGCTAGGTGCACAGACTTGCACTGTCTGATAGAGTAGCCATGAGTTGAGAATTTAGTTGGGGCTGTCTCCATTGGAACACCTCGGTATGACTTCTCCATGTGGCCTACTCTTCCTGCTTATGTGATAGCTGAGTTCCAAGGGCAAGTTTCTTGAGAGAAGGAGCCAAGGGACCTAGTATTGGAATAGGCAAAATGACTGCCACATTTTTTATTCATCAAGACAAATACAGGGTCCCATCCAGGTTTAAGACGAGTGACAATAGACTTCATTTCTGGATGATGAGTGGCAAGGTTCTAGAAGAGCATTAGGAATAGAAATACTGCTAGAGAGTCATTTCTGGGAAATAAAACTGCCACAGTTGTTCCATGTAACTAGTCCATTAATTTATTTATCCACTCAGCAGTGCCTGCTCGGTGTCTGGTATCAGATTACTTAGGGGATGGCAGTTGAGAGAAATGAAGCATAAAGTGGAAGGGGTGGGTGGGGAGGGCACACACAGGTATTTGTGAGGCAGTGTGGTATGTGCCATGAGAATATATAGAAAGTAGAGGAGAAACGATTAGCTCAGGCACTTAGGAGTCTCTTTGAAGAAGCATCATGGAAACTGTTTTTCTTTTTGAAACTGGTTCTTAAACTCAGACTAGACTCACTATGGAGTTTGCCAGAGAGATGAATAATTTGGGCAAAAAGGTTGAGCATGTTCCAAAGGAGGAAAGTCTCACAGCTAAGCTTTTCCTGGGGATGCCTCAACTCTACAGTTCTCATTCAAGAAAGAAAGCTATACTTACCCTGCCCACTGCGTCCTTCAATTTGAGTGTGTCCCCACCTGTGCCATGCATATGGAGAACCAGTCTCCTCCCCAGCAGGTGGCCAATCCAGAAAAATCCATCGCCCAAGGGGACATCACTGATGAATTACAGACAAGTTGTCTGTCAGCAGGAAACAAGGATTGGATTAGAAAATCTTCTGGCCGTGCTGGCTTTTCTAAAGAAGGTCTGGCTTTGAGAGAACAAATGCCGAGCACATGGTGGGCATTGAAAACAAATATTGATTGCCCCCTGTTGGGCAGCGGAGCTAGAGTGGGTTAGAGTCTGATGTCAGAAAGTGCTGGGATGTGGAAAACCATTAACTGCGCTGATTGACCAGCATCGAAGCTCCATCTCTTTTAAAGATCTCAAAATAGAAATATTTAAGCGAGTGGAAGGGTAGAAGTGATGGTGAGAACCCAAGGCGCTTTCTCCGAGTTGTCCTCTTATCCTGAATACTGGCCTTGGACTGTCTGTCCTTCCCGATCTCCTACTCTGTATGGCATTTTACTGGACCCGTGACTATTTCTTTTTTCTTTTCTTTTTTTTTAAAAATATTTATTTATTTATTTATTTATTTATTTATTTATTTATTTATTTATATTGCTTTTTGACAAAAAAAGAGAGAGATACAGAGACAGAGAGAGAACTGAACTGGGGGAGCTCCCAGTTCAGCATATGGTTCTGCATGGGCCGGGGCCGGGATTCGATCCCTGGTCCCCAGCACTGCAAAGTGAGCGCTTAACCCACTGAGCCGTCCCGGCTTCCCCAGCCGTGACTGTTTCTTAATACTGTGCAAAACCCACTTAACTGAACGCGAATGTCCAAATAGCTGATGTGCGGTCATGTTCAGATTTAGGATTCGGACCACCTGCTGGGTGTTTTTATTCAACTGGTAGAGAAATGCTGTGGCTGTATCTGATTGCATCTCTCTCTTGACTGAGTTAGAAACATCTCCGTCTCTGCCAGATGCACACGAGATGGTACAGGGAGCACTTTTTTTTTCCTTCTAGCAAATGAGACTTTTGAGCTCCATGGATCTGGATCGACTGACACAGCTTGTTGCTCCTGGGATGAGGTTGGATTTGGGTCTATCACTTCTTGTATAAATATAGGACTTCAGAACTCTGAGCTAGAGCCCTTTTAGTGAACATTTTCAAAACCTGCACCTGTGCTTTGAAAGCTAGGATTTGTTCTTCTAGAGCAGCATTCTCCAAGAAAACTTCCTGCAGTGATGAAATGTTCTGAATGTGCACTGGTAACCACTAGCCACAGGTATCGGATATTCAGTACTTAAAAAGTAGCCAGTGCAACTGAGGAGCTCAGTTTTTAAAGATTTTATTTTTTATTGTTTGCGAGAAGGTGAGAGAGAGAGAGAGAGAAAGAAAGAGAGAGGGAGAAAGAAAGAAGGGAGGAGGGCCGAGAGCAGTCTCCATAGCTGTACATTATGAGTTGTTACATGGTTTCATTCCACACAGGTGGATGTGGGGCCTCTTGGGGCGGGAACCGAACCTAGGGCCTCCTGCATGGGAGGTGAGAACCTTCACTGCTGAGCCATCTCCACAGTTACCAGTTGTGCCACAGTTCAGCATATGGGGTTTGCATGCACCGGGAACCCCGGACCTTGTGATTGCAAGGCAAGCACTCAGTCACTGTGCTATCTGGGCATTCCTCAGTTTTTAAATTTTATTTAATTTAAACATCCACGAGGGGCTGATGACTACCCCAGTGGGCAACATAGTTATAGGAACTGTTTTTAGAAATGGTATTTGCAGAGGTAGCGTAAGAACTTTGCTAACTAACTGCTTAGCAGTATCTTACTTAACTCAAGTTATTTCTTCTAGCAGTGACCTATAGAAAGAAGCAACGGCTGGGGTTGCCATTGGCAGCCTGAGTTCTGGGAGTGGAGTGGAGGGGAACAGAATTGAAAAAGAGCCCCCAGGGCAGCCACGATACTCGTTTGTCATAAGCCCGTTCTCTGCAAGGTAATCAGGCTATTAGTGGGTTCAGCAGCCAAGGACGTTTGGGGAAGGCCGGGGTCATTGCAATTATGCAGGTTTCCTTTCTGTACTTTTCCTCAGCCTTAAATATGGTAACATGGATGTGAGTCTCTAGATGAGGCTTCAGTGCCAAACATATTTGATCTGAACAGACCCCTTTTGTCTTTCTGGTGTTATTCTATGAAACATGCTTTTGGAAATACTGGATGAAGCAGTGACACTTTTCTGGCATGACGGATGATAAATTTAAGGTCTATTACAGACAGTGAATCTATCCCTATTCTGGATTTGTGCTTTGGGCCTGGTCATTCCTCCATGGTGTTTGCATTGATAATCAGCTCTTCAAGGGAGTAAATGTTGGGCTGGCCTGGCTAGATGGCATCCCCTGCAAGGCCGGGGCACAGGCATATTCTTCCTGCAGCGTTAGCACCTTTAGTTGAGGGGAGGAACAACCTGTAGGCACCTGCAGCTGCACCAAAGGCCTTATTCTTCACCCTCCTGGTAAAGGGTGAGACTGTATTTCTGCTACTCCCGAGCCTTTGCTGTTGACATTCTGGAAGGTCAAGCTTAGTTCTTGTAGTTGGAGAAACGCTGGTGTTTTCTCTACCTGTAGTTGTTCCCCTTTTTCTATAGACTTGCATATGAATACATGCATACTTATTTTTCCAAGTTTGTTTTTTTTAAATAACTTGAGCGGCCTGTAGAAGACACATAGAGCAGGTCACAGTACTCGATTCAGTTAATCATGTGAGTTACTAAAGGGAGGGGAAAAATGCACAAATGGAGAGAGGAATATTTCTTCTTCTTCCTCCTCTTCTCTCCTTCCCCTTTCCGTCCTCCCTCAACCTCCCCTTCTCCTCCCCTTTTCTCTTCTTTCTCACCCCTTCCTTCTTTCTCTCTCTCATTCTCAAAACTATTCAACAGGTTTTCTGCAAAAAACATCTTGTTTCCTAACAAATCAATGTAACTTGGCTTTTGATCCCAACATGCCCCCCCCC